>PJEM01013123.1:9698-42850 GCA_004023845.1 Helogale parvula
CTCTTGTTGTTCACGATGGTGTGGTCCAAAGGCAGGTCCCCCTCAGTCTGGTTGATGCAGCGCCCGAACTTCCCGGCGAAGAGGTTCACGCCCATGATGCTGAAGATGAGCCAGAAGATGAGGCAGACCAGCAGCACGTTCATGATGGAGGGGATGGCGCCCACCAGGGCGTTGACCACCACCTCAAGTAGACAGAGAGAGGCTCAGTGCCGGGGGTGCCCAGGACACACGCCCTGCCCGGAGCCCCTGCCTGCAGGGCCCCGTGGGGGTGGGACACTTCCTGTCCCCGAGGAAGGGCTGCCTCTGGCTCGAGGGGCCCTGATGGGGAATGAAAGGAGAGGCGATGGGGGGTGAGGCAGGGGAGAGAGCACGCGCACACACACCCCTTTCCTGATTTTGCACGCTCATGTCTGCCACAACTCCAGAACATCTGCCTTTCCCTTTTTGGTCCTGCCCTGAATCCATGACCTTCACACTTAATTTTCAACAGGGTCTCTCTACTCGAGTGTGCCGGCAATCTGGTGGGAAGGGGCCTCCGGAGACACATGCTCTGAGCCAAGTTCCTGGTTTATTTTGGGGTTGCCGTGCTAGGAAGGACGGGCGCTCCCTGGAAGGAAGGACGGGGTGCTCTCCCAGAAAAAAGGATGAGCGCTCTCCCGGAAGGACGGGGTGCTCACGGGAGCTCCCCTGGAAGGAAGGACGGGGCGCTCCCCGGAAGGAAGGACGAGCACTCCTCCGGAAGGAAGGACGGCGCTCTCCCGGAAGGAAGGATGGAGTGCTCTCCCGGAAGGACCGGCGTTCTCCCGGAAGGAAGGGCACTCCCCCGGAAGGAAGGACGGGCGCTCTCCCGGAAGGACGGGTGCTCTCCGGCTGTGCTTCTGGGCAGCGGCGGCTGTCTGACCCCGGGAAGCCCTGGCTCTTAATCAGGACTCCCAGTGCCCGGCAGAGCCCCCTTGGCAAAGGCATACGGGGCGCTCACCCTACGCCACTGAGGGGCCAGGTGCCCCGCCGCCCAGGGGGGCGGGAAGGAGTTCGCCACGCAGCCGGGGAGTGAGGCCGGTGCGGGGCTGCCTGCTGGGCACGGCGCTGATGGGCAGTGCGGACGCGTGCGGATGAGGGCGGCCCCGGGCGGCCGGCAGGCACGATGAACAGGGTGGACGCCCAGCCCTCGGGGGTGCCCTTGGCCGGCTCCGTGGCCGACAGCCACGACAGGCATTCCTGGCGACTTGCATGTCCCCCACGCGCCTCCGGAAACAAGTGCCCTTATTCCGCCAGGAATAAGTGACTTGTTTCTTCTCTCTTGGGGCCGCGGGCAAAGGGCAGGCCCATCGACAACGGGGAAGGCCCTTGAGGGACGAGCACTGGGTGTTACCTGCACGTGACGAATCACTAAGTTCCACTCCTGAGGCCAATGTGACCTCAGGTTAACTAACTGGAATTGGGAAAAACAACAACTTAAAACAAGCCAACAAAGGGGGGCTGTGTGATGGCATCTGCAGGGTCAGCGAGAGATGGGGGTGCACAGATGTGGCTGCTGAAGCCACAGCAGAACTGTGCGTGTTTTGTAAAAACACAACGCAAAACACGAGCGCACAAACACACACACACACGTGTGTTTTCTTGGTAGTATTACGGGCAAAGGGTGTTTTATCTTGGTGGGGCTTTTAAACCTGCCTCACGCGCACATACTTGGTAAGATCTGGGGACTCGAAAGATGCTCAGGGCCCTACACTTTGGAATCTGTGTACTAGTTTACTAGGCAATGACACCTGAGCACGGGAGCTGAGACCGTGGCCACTTCCTCCGCCTCCATGGCCTTCAGGACCGTGGCCCTGCTGCCCGTTGCTGGCCGGGGAGGACAGCCTGTGTCCGTTGGGAGGCCGGGTGCAGCCAGGCGCAGATGGGTGCAGGGCGTCAGGACACAGCGGGCGGCTCCCCGGCCGGTGGGAACGGGCTGCAGCAGAGAGGCCTGCACCCAGGCCTCGCCTCTCCCTTGGCCGGGCCCTCTCCACCCTCTGGGAGCCTGTGCGCCCGCTGCCCTTCTCCCGGAGACCCGGCACCATCGCCTACTGGGCGGGGGAGGGGCCACAGTCCCAGCTCCGGCCGGGCTGCTTGGTCAGCGGGTGAACGTGGGGGCCCCTCAGTGGAGTCCCCTCCCCTCCCCTTACCCTCATGCCCTCAAAGCGGGACAGGGCTCGCAGTGGTCGGAGCGCGCGCAGCGTCCGCAGTGACTTGATGGGGCCCATCTCTGCGAAGCCCAGGGTGTTGGCCACCAGGCTGACCAGCGAGACCTGCGGGAGGCAAGGTGGGCATGAGCACCAGGGGGCAGCCCTGGAGACGGCCAGGAGGGCTCCTGCCCGAAGAAGTCCTGCAGTCAGCGGGCCGCAGGCTTTCTCTACGTCCGGTCTTTGCCATCTCCGGCTGCACGTCTTGGCGGGCCCCACGCCCTGGGCTGGCCTCGCTGGGCCGTGAGTTCGGGCGTGAGGCGGTGTGTCCTAAGGGCTTGCTGTGCGCACTCACTGACCCAAGGACTTGGAGCCCCTCATCCCTGCTCCGCGACAGAAAACCGAGCTCGAAGCCGGCCGCGGTCATGGGGGGACAGGTGCGCACCTGGCTTCCGGCCCCGTGGGCTCGCCTTCAAGTCAAGTTCTCTCGGGGGAACGACTAGCCTGGGTTGACCGTGAGCACACGGAGCACACTGGGGCTCTCTCCCAGAGCCAGACATCTGGACATCGGCCCTCTTCAAAGAGGGTGGATGCCGGCGGAGAGTCTGTGGCCGGGGACCAAGTCAGCCAGCCCGGCCACCTGGTTCCCAGCAGCGCGGCCTCGTGTGCGCTTTCACAGCTCGGGCACCTGCCCCCTCGGAGCGCCTCCATCTCACCCGACGGCAGCTGCGTCCTCCCAGCTGCTTGGGCCGCAGGCCTTGGTGGCCTCCCCGCCTCCTCTCTGTCCCTCACGCCCTGCGGCCACCCCGGCGGGATTTCCTGTTGGCACTGCCTTCAAAATACATCACAAGTCCAACTATTTCTCACCTCGTCCGCGGCCACCGTGCCGGCCAGGCCACGGCCATCTCTCCCTGTAGTGCCGCCAGCACCTCCGGACCCTCCTCCCTGCCTCCTCGTGTGCCCCAGCCCCGCCCCGCCCCATGCTCCTTTAGGAACATGAGTCACTCCAGGTCCCTCTTCTGCTCGGAGAGCTGCAATGCCTCCTGCTTCATTCTAAATAAAAGCCTGCGGTTTTCCAAGGCTGTCCCCCCTCCCCCGTGCCCCTTGCAGCCTGGCTTCGACTCCTGCACCCCCGTCCACACTCACTCTGCTGCGGCCACTCTGGCCTCCTTGCAGCTCCTCGAGTATGCCAGGCACGCTCCCACCCCAGGACATTTGCACTGCCTCTCCGAGCTCGGCTTGGAAGGCTCTGCACACGTCTGCCTGGCAAACCCTGACTTCCTTCACATTTGCTCCCGTGCCATTCAGCGGACCTGCCTGCCCAGCCGATGTAAAGTTGTAATGCACACGTTCCGCTCGCCCGAGTCCTGCCCTCCTACCCCCCTTCCCTCACCGCGGTACACATCACCTTCTAACGGAGCACGAAAATGGCTTATGCTTTCTGTTTGTTTGCAGCAGCCTCCTCCATGCAGGCAGAGGTTTTAGTCTATTTGCTCCCCAAGATCCTCAGACCTACAATAGTATCTACTCGATAGTATTTATGGAAGAAAAAAGGTTAAGACTTGATCCTGGAAATGTCCTCTGTTAGGCCCTGATGCCTGAAGGCCACTGTCCCATGAAGTGAGGGGACAGGCCGCAAGAGCAGCCTCAGGAAAGCTGGGTCCAGCATCCGCCTCCTTCTCCTGGACCTTGGACAAGGCTCTTCTCCGCAGTGGGCCTCGGCTCCCTTCTCCACGGGCCGATTCCCCAGTCCAGGGACTGGGCGGGGCACCGCCTGGCTCGCCCCCCTCCCCCTCCCCCGCGGCAGGCAGGAGGGGTTGGTGGGCTTCGCTGGGAGTCTTGGCGGACTCGCTCCTGCCTTCCTTGAGCGGAGTCGCCCAGCAGGCCCAGCTTCCCCAGGGGCCACAGGGGTAGCTGGGTGAGGGGCTGTCGGGGTCCCAGGGGCTGTAAGGGCAGCTCGAACTCCCTATCCGTCCCTGCCACGCTCTCACCCCTCACCCCAACGCGAACACCTGTCAGTCACTGGGGGTGGTGGACAGAGGCCTGCACCCCGGCCCGGGGCCCTGATCCGGGCCTCCACGCACCCGCTCCCCTGCCCAGCCACGGTGCCTTGGGACCCGACACGCTGCGTCCCTCCTTCTGGCCTCTGCGTGGGGTGTGGGGTGTGGGGACTGCACCCCAGCCTCTCTGGCCACTACAGGAGGGCCGTTCCTGGTGGGCGAAGCCACAGGCCCCATCTGGAAGGCTCTCCCCAGTCCGCAGACGCTGACCCCTTTCTGTGCCGCGGGCGCCGCCGCCACCACCAGACGGCGCGCCCTCGCCTCTGCCCTCGATGACACGGTGACACGCCCCGGTCACGTTTTGCCCTCTGGCTCTGCTCACACTGCACTGTGCTCGGGAACCCGGGGGACCCTGTACTCCCCCTGATTGGGGCCCGGCAGCGTCCTGGGGCCTGTGACTCCTTCTGCCACCCGGGTGCTCAGAGGACCTGGCGGCTCCAGCCCTGGACCCTCCCGGGATGGGAAGGGAGCCTGTGCTCGCCCACCAGCGTCCTGGGCACCACCCTGCCGCCCCCTGGCCAGTGCCCGTGCTTTCTGCCCTCCCACAGGGGGCTGTCCCCTCTCGTCCCCCTGGCAGTACCTTCCGCCTGAGCTGACCAGAAGCCCTTCGCCAGCCCCATCCCCTCTGGCTCACGCTGTGCAGACCTCGCCAGGCGCAGAGGCTCTGACGGGCTGCCCGTCTAGGGGGCCTGCCCGCTAGCTCACAGCGCGCAGCGGCCGGCCGAGAGCAGCCGCATGGCTGCCCTGCCTCACACTCCCCCCGAGGGGGTCCAGTCCTGCCCTGAAGCCCAGCTCTTCCCTGCCCTTCTGTCTCCCCAAACTGGGGTGCTGATGGCCAGACCCACGTCCAGAGTCCTCCCAGACTGGGAGCCCCGGGGCAGGGCCCGGGTCTGTCCTGGGGCCGAGACCGAGGCCTCCCTCCCCTGCGCCCGCTCTGGGGCCGGCTGGGTGCCACCAGGACAGCCCGTCCTCCCGCCCCCCGTTCCCCGGGCGTCCCCCCGCCCAGTCCCCGGGCGCACTCACGTCCACGATGAGGAAGTCCAGCCAGCACCAGGCGTTGGTGAAGTACTTCCGGAAGCCGTAGGCCACCCACTTGAGCAGCATCTCCAGCACGAAGACGTAGGTGAACATCTTGTCGGCGTACTCAAGCAGGACCTTGACGGTCTTCCGCTCCTCCAGGTAGATGTCCTCGAAGGCCTGCAGCCGGGACAGACGAGGGGGCCTGACGTCCGGGCCACGGCCAGCCCGCCCCGCGCGAGACCTCACCTCTAACAGCGTGGCCGCGGGGGAGGGCGGGAGCAGGGGGGAGGCGGGCGGCGCAGGTGCTCCGGGATCGTGCTGGGCCAGACCAGCCTGCCCTCCCCCTCTCCCTGGGGCTCCCAGATGAGGGCCGTGAGGCTCAGTTCCCGGCCTTTCTAGGTGTGCCGGCCCCGTGTCGACGCGGACAGTGAGTGCGGACTCCGCTCACGGCTTTCTGCTGGGAGCACCACACACCCGCCTTCTGTGGTCCTCCTTCCATGGCCCGGTGCCCTGTTTACCAGTTACCCGCTTTTCACACGAAATGACACTGGTTTCCAACGACAATGACCACCCAGCCTCCCTTTCCAGTGTGTTTTCGTGAGGACACAGAAGCCAGTGGGAGCAGACCTGCAGTCTCAGCTGACGCTGCTGAAGGGGCCTTGTGGGTAAGAAGTTGGGGTCCCCAAGCTGCTGCACCCTCTGACCCCGGGGTCAGAGCTGCTCACATGCCAGAAGGCATCTTTCTCCCCACCTCGTTCCTGCCTCTGCCGGCTCCCAGGTGCCCTCTGGCACCTCCTGGCCCGCCCTGTGCCCGCGCCCCCGGTGCTGCCCGGCCCCGCCCACGGTGTGCCCGGAGGATCCCAGTCCAGGCAACTGAACGCGTCACTGGGGGCCCCGGGGCCGCCGCGGCCTGTCGCCCTGGCCTCCCTGCCTGCCTGTGGGTCCCCAGTGAGTCACCGGCCCCGGGAGGCCAGGCTGTCAGCCCTGGTGCGAGCCCCCGGCACCTGCACCGCGAACGCAGTCAATGTAGACAGGATAACTCCGGTCCCGCAACGGACTCTGGGAGTTGTTCAAGATAAAAAGTGGGGTTTTTTTCTTTCCTGATTATAAAAATGTGTGCTTCCTACAAAAAAATTAAACCATCTAGAAAGCATACAAAAGAGCAGGAGGCACCCCTGATTTCACATTACAGTAACCACCGCTGACAGGTGACCTTTCTTCCCAGCACCCGGTTTGTGGGTATGTGACAGCTCCCAATTTTCTAACACGTACTTTGCTTTCAAGCCACTTTCCCCACCGAACACTCTCTTGTGTGTTTCCCTGCTCTCCAGTGAGAGCGCAGGCACCGTCCCGCATTCTTCCAGAAGGCCGCACACCATCTCGCTACTCACACACGCTCTCATTTACGGAGCCCACATTCCTAGTGACAAGCATGTCAGCTGCGCCCAGCTCATCACTCGCTGTAGAAACAACGTGTCTGGTTATCTGTCGAGGAGACCTTTCTAGAACGGGGGTGCAGACCGGCAACAGGATCCCCAGCAGGGGCAGCCGAGGGCCGCTCCGTCCACGTGCGGGAAGCGGCTCTCTGTCCACCCCTCCGCTGACGGCGTGGGGGCCTCACCCCTGTCCCTTTTCCCAGCCTGAGGAATGGAAGCTGCGTTTTGTTACGTTTTCAGTTATTTTATTATCATGCTGGCATCGCTTCTTGGATACGTGCAGTGTCCCTTCTGCCACCTGCCTGTTCGTCTTTTCTAATTTTTTTTCCTTGGGTGTCTGGTTTATTCAGAGACACTGTGCTTGTTTTACACAGTGTGTCCCAGCGTGTGCGTTAAATCTTGTTTAGTTTATGTGGAGATAAAGAAGGTGTGGTCGATCTACACAACGGAATAGTACTCAGCCACAAAAAAGAATGAGATCTTGCCATCTGCAATGAGAGTATTATGCTAAGTGAAAGAAATCACTAAGAGAAAGACAGACATATGATTTCACTCATATGTGGAATTTAAGAAACAAAACAGATGAACATAGGGGAAGGGGGGGAAAGGCAAACCAGGAAACAGACTCTTAACTACAGGGAACAAACGGAGGGTGGCTGGAGGGGCAGGGGTGGGGGATGGGAGAAACAGGGGATGGGGATGAAGGAGGGCACTCGTGATGAGCATGTCTGTAAGCGGCGAATCACCAAATCCTATACCTGAAGCTAATGTTACCCTGTATGTCCACCGACTGGAATTTAAATATAAACCTGAAAAAGCAAAAAAAAAAAAAAAATCCTCAACCTGTAAAAAAAAAATCTTGTTTCCTTTTGTTTATGTACTGAAGCTCCATACTTCATTTTCATTTATTTTACAGATAATGTAATTACATCATTTATTACAATTTTCATCTAGTGAAACCTTCAGTGTCATGTTAAGAAAGCCCTTACTAGTCTAAGGCTAGGGGAAAAAATGACCCTTTTTTCTTGTTTTCTTTTTTCTTTTGAACTTTCTGGTTTCATTATTTTATATTACAACTCCCAAATCCAATATATTTTGGTAAAGAGCAAATATCCATTTTGCTGTTTTTTTCAGAGTGGCTTGTCCGTGCTACACGCTTTATTGAAGAATATACTTCAAGTTCATAGACTAGAAGTCAACTTCATCGTACAGACTACACTTTTGTCCTCACATCTATCGGACCTCTCTGTGTGCTGTCTATTCCTGAATTAATATCATATGAATTTTCCTGGCCATTTTTAGTAACTCTCAAGATAAGATTTAGCAATCTTTTGTCCAATTCCCTGAAAACTGTGGAAATTTATCGTTATTGCACTTAATCTAATATGCAATCTTCCTACCCGAGGCCAGCTGGCCATCTTCTTTTGCACTGCTTAGCTAAGTTTTAGAGTTTTCTTCATGTTGTACCTCCGATACATCTCATGCTGTATTTATTGCCATGCGTTCTGTGTTTACAATGTCTGGCATATAAGGACTATTCTAGAAATGCTACTTATGACTAAATGGTTTCTTTTAGAATAAAACAACAGCAGCAATTCTATGTGTATTTGTTTTATAACTGGCCATATACTGTTTTCAGTAAGTTTTAAAGCTTTTCTAGCAGTCATTGTCTACAAGTAATACTTCAGTTCTGTTTATTTCTATTATTTTAACATACTTTATACTTGACTACCTTAATTCCAATTCTTTTTTCTTTCTCCCTAACTTCCTTCCTCCCTCCCTCCCTCCCTTCCTTCCGTTCAAGTTTATTTACTTATTTAGAGAGAGAGAGAGAGAGACAGACAGACAGACAGACAGAGAGAGCACCAGCAGGCTAGGGGCAGAGAGAGATAGGTGAGGCAGAGAATCCCAGGCAGGCTCTGCATGTCAGCACAGAGCCTGATGCAGGGCTCAAACTCATGAACCATGAAATCATGAGCTGAGCCGAAGTTGAAAGCTTAATGGACTGAAGCCACCCAGGTGCCCCCAATTCTTCTATTTTCTAATTTTTATCTTGTATGTTTATTTTTCCTGATTAATTGCACTGGCCAGTGGTTCAAGATTATTACTAAATAATGGAACAACAGCTAAAAAGTAGTTAAATCATCCTTTTCTCACTCCTGACTTTAATAACAATGTTTCAAGTACTTTACTACTGATGATGATGAAAGAAGTTAATTTAAGAATACGTTTTTCACTAAACTAAGGAAATGTATTTTATTTCTATTACTAGAGTTTTAAAAATCAGGCACTCATTGAGATAACTGGATGGTTTTTCAACTCTGTCCTATTCATATAAATAGATTTTCTAGCATGGAATATACCTGGCTATGACTGACTGACTTAAAAAAACATATTGCTGGATCTTATTTGCAAGTATTTCATTTCAGGATTTTTGCATTGCTATTTATAAATATGGAGTATAAAAACTGGTTTTAAAAATCAGCATTATTTAGCTTACATAAAAAGGATACGTAGACTGTCTTCATACACTAGAACATTTTTACTTATGTGATTTTACTTTATTATTTTTATTTTTATTTTATTTATTTCATTTTAGAGATAGACCACACAAGCAGGAGAGAAGAGCAGAGGGAGAGAGAGAGAATCTTAAGCAGGCTCTATGCTCAGTGTGAAGCCTGACACAGGGCTTGATCTCATGAACCCGGGATCATGACCTGAGCCAAAATCAAGAGTTATATGCTCAACAGACTGAGCCACCCAGGTGCCCCACAGTAGAACATTTTAAATAGGATTGGAATTATTTCCTTCCTTGAGAATGCAAAAGAATTCATGCTTGGAGATGTGAGGGACCAGATTAGCTAGTGGTTTATCTATTTTATTGTTTTAATTTTTCAAGGAATCAGCTTTGGAATTTCATATCAGTTTTATTATTTTCTGATTGATTAATTTGTTTTTGAAATTTTATTAATTATTTCCTTGTTTTTCTTAAGATAATTTTGTTGTTATATTTGTAATTTCTTGAGTTAAATAATTAATTACTTTACATTGTTTCTGCTTAAGAATAAAAGTGTTCAAGTCTATGAATTTTCCTCTTATTACAGCATTGGCTGCATCCCACAAGCAGTGCTCTCAATATTATTATTTTCTAGTTTTTTATTCTCCCAGCCAGTTTTTTTTCCTTTACCTCTAATTTTCTTTCTTATTTTTATAGATCTCAAGTGGACAGAGTTGGCTGAATCATCTTTGACTTAGGACACATTGTCATCTTTGGTCCATGAGTAGTGGCTGTATTTTACTTATTTGCTTACTTATTAATATAATGAACACCAATGAACCTACCACCAACTTTTTCTGTTCGATCTAAAGCTTAAGAATGACTTTTACACTTCTAAGGATTGTTGTTGCTATTGTTTAATCTTTCTATTTGTTGTTATATCTGGCAGTTTCCTTATCTGTAAATAGGCTTAATGATGGTACTTATCTCTTAGTGAGAATCAAATGAATTAATCTTTGTAAAATGCTTACAACAGGGTCTGGCAGGTAGTGGGTACTATTTAAATGTTATTATTTTTATTAGGTTAGATAAAATTTATTAGCTATATATATATTAGATCTCTCATTGTTTTGTTCTTTCTATGTGATTTGTCAAGAACTAATAAGTGTGGTAAAAATCTCCCTACATTATTACATTGTTGCCACTTTTTCTTGTCTTTTTTTCTAACAGTTTTTGTTTGATATAAGTGCTATGCAATCCGAAGCAAAAATATGTTTATAAAGTTTTATTTTTACTATAGCTTGGACCTGCTTTGTTTTATCTTAAGCTTATGTTGAATTCATCCTTGTTTAATATTAACAAAAACACTCTAGTTTTTGTTGCCATTGTTTGCATTTGCATTTGCCTGACATATCTTATTATTTTACATTTAATATTTCTGAGTGACACCATTTTGGTTTGTCATAAAAGCACATAGCATGGGGAGCCTGGGTGGCTCAGCTGGTTAAGCTTCGGACTTTGGTTCAGGTCATGATCTCCCAGTCTGTGAGTTTGAGCCGCATCAGGCTCTGTGCTAACAGCTCAGAGCCTGGAGCCTGCTTCGGATTCTATGTCCCCAACTCTTTCCGTCCCTCCCCTGCTTGTGCTCTGTCTCTCTCACTCTCAAAAGTAAATAATAAAACATTAAAAAAAAATAAAAGCACATAGCTGAAGGTTTTGTTTTGTTTTGTTTTTGTTTTAAATCTATTTAGGGGCACCTGGAGGGCTCAGTCAGTTAAGCATCTGACTCTTGATTTAGGCTCAGGTCGTGAGCTCATTGTTTGTGAGATCGAGCCCTGGGGAGGGCTCTGCGTTAACAGCCTGGAGCCTGCTTGGGACTCTCTCTCTGCCCCTCCCCTTCTTGTGCTCTCTCTCTCAAAATAAATACATATTTTCTAAAAATCCATTCAGAGTCCTTTCCTTTTCAAAGATGAATTTTGTCCAGTTATTGTTATTATTAAAACGCATATTTGGTCTTGCCTCTGCCATATTACTTTCTGTTTCCTGGTTTAAGGTTTCCTTGTTCCTTCTTTTTTCTCCTAGCTTTTGCTGCCAGAGCTCGGTTTTCTTTAAAAGAAAATTCCCTCCAACAGTTTGGAAGGGATATATAGTTTGCTTTCTGCTAAGCAAGTTTATAACTTTAAATAACACACTCAGACTTCTTTTTCTCGATATATCATCGACATGTTTTTTTTTTTTTTTTTTTAACTGTGCTTGGCTGTCTACCCTGATTAGATTCACCATTTGGTTGCCAAAACTCCTCCTCACTTCTGCCAGGAGGAGTTTTTCCTCCACAGCCCAGACTACATGGCTCTGGCTGCCCTTGTTTGTGGCTGTTTAAAAACAAAACTTGTTAACATATTGTCAAATCATCCTTCTCTGAAGCCTACAGAGATTTGGCTCCAGCTGCCAATGGTAAAACAGCCTGCAGCCTGCAAGGCATGGCTCCAGGCCCACTCGGGGACAGGGGAGGGCCGATCAGAGTGGGCTGGGCCCAGAGGTTTGGGAGGGACAGCCCCCCAGGAGGCAGCCCCGCGTGGAGGCACAAAGGCTTGGGTCACAGTGCCCTTCTCTCCTGCTCTGCAGTTCACAGCGTTTCCTGGGAGTTGCTCATCCATGGGGTTCTCACCTCCCCGACACGATCCTGGGCCAGTGGAGTTACTATCCCTTCTGTCTGCTTGACCACTGTCTCCCTGCTCACCAGCATCTCGAGAACCCTCTCTCTCCAGGGCTGTCCCATCTCCTCCTGGCAGGGCGCTCGGGAGCCACACGGGGAGTTCCTGGGGGCGTCCCTGCTCCCCCTGGTCTCAGCGGCCCGCCCTGTCCTTGTGTCCAGCTTTACCTGCCGTCTCCAGGGGATCCTCCTGATTGCTGCCTGACCCCCAGTCATTTACTCCATTCTTGTTCAGTTCTCTCTCTTGAGCTGATCTCTGTCTCAAACCTACTGAATCCGGTTTCCTTAACTAGACTGAGCCACTGAGGCTGAGGCTGGGGTCTCCTTCTCTTGCTGCTCCCCAGGGCTCATAGGCCCAGACACAAGGGGAGCTTGGAAAAGGCCTACTGAATAAACTGAAGGCCAAGACAAAGGACCTGGGTTCAAATGCCAAGTCTGCTGCTGTGAGTGGTGGGACCCGAGGCAAGTTATCTGATGTTTTTGCAAAGGGTTATTGTTAGAATCCAGGTGACAATGTGTAAACTACAGAGCGGGGCCTCCTGCCCTCAAGCAGGTGTCTAAGTAGAGCTACCGGTGTCCTATCAGCCAGCATTGAGGAGCGATGTGCGAGGGGTGTGTCACCAGAGCTGGGGGTGGGGGGCTGGTGACCCGCGACCTCTGCCAGCTGGGTACTGTGACCAGGGGCACCATGACTCCCGTCTGGTGGAACCGGGGGTCTGGACCGATGAGCTCTGTGGGCCCTTCCTGCTCTGACTCTGCTGTGGGGTTCAGAGTTTGCCAGCCGATTCCTGCTGGAGGGGGGTGTGCCTGGGAAGCACATCTTCAGCAGAGGCGCCGCCCCAGTTTCTGGCCTCCGCTGCAGCTGGAGGCTCCCTCCCCACCCCCTCGGCCCCGCCCTGCACCCCGGGAGGTACCAGCGCTCCGCTGCTGAGCAGGATCATGAAGATGATGAACGTCTCGAACCAGCTGTGCTCCACGATGCGATAGCACGTCTTGCGCAGGCGCCACCAGACCTTCCCTGGGGCCTGCGTGGTGTCCACGGTGCAGCAAGGACAGCGCCGGACACAGCCTGTGGGGAGAAGGGTAGGGGTGGGGTCAGGTCTGGGAGGGGAGGAGCCTGTGTGACAGGGGCGGGGTCAGACATGGGAGGGGAGGAGCCTGTGCGGCAGGGAGCAGGTCGGGCCGGGGAGGGGCCTGCAAGTGCCCACATCTGATGGCAGGAGTGACTGAGAGAAAGAGGGTGTGATGTGGGGTAATGAGCAGGGCGGGCGGGGGCACCGTGGCGCTGTCCTCGCGGCACCCCGTGACTGGGTGAAGGCCTGGCAGGTCTAGCAGGGGCGGGGGGAGGAGGCTGGGGCTGGGAGGGGCTCCTGCTCCTCCTCTGCTCATCTGGGAAACCCTCCTCCTGGAGGAATATTCCAGAACTCCTAGGGTGCTCTGTCCTCGGGCCTTCTCCACGTTTGCAGTTTTCAAAACTTGGGAAGGGCAGACCCCTCACTGTGAGACCCAAATGACATGCCACACGGAGGGCAAACTTTAATTTCATCCCCCGCTGTCTTCCGAATCTACCACCAATTCATCACGTTACAGACGCCGACGACCCAACAGCCACGTCCCGCCCACAGGTGTTTACAGAGGCTGACAGCATGCCGGGCACCGTGCCCACCTGGGGACACAGGCAAGGGAGGGGGTCCCTGCTGCACTACCAGCGTGGTGTCCCCACCACCACCAGTGTCCCCACCACCACCTGTGCCCCCACCACCACCAGTGTTCCCAACACCACCTGTGCAGTGTCCCCACCACCACCTGCGCGGTGTCTCCACCACCACCTGTGTCCCCACCACCACCTGTGTCCCCACCACCACCAGTGTCCCCAACACCACCTGTGTCCCCACCACCACCTGCGCGGTGTCTCCACCACCACCAGTGTCCCCACCACTACCAGCACAGTGTCACTGGTCCTGGGTGCCCCTGACCCACGCGGCCCAGCCCAGTACTCCGTGGGCAGACCTGCGGTGATTCAAGTGCAGGGAGAAGAAGGGGCCCCAGGGTCACGAGGCATGGGGTAGAGAGGGCCAGCATCAGGGACAGGGTGGAGTGCAACCCGGCCCGGGGCCCCAAGGTGCTGCTGGTCTTCCCGGCCCTCTGGGCGGGGCGGAGGCTGGGGCGAAGGGCCACGCAGGGCAGTACCTTCAGTGAAGCAGTCCTCCGGGTCCTTGACGTCCTCACCCAGGTCGGGGATCTGCTCCAGGAGGTCAGCCGTGTTGGTCATGTCTGCTGTGCTCCCTTCCGAGTAACTGTCCTCCTGAGTCTGTGGGCAGGGGTGTGGAGCAGGGTGGGTGAGGGTGGCGTAGAAGCCTCCAGCCTGGAGCCCAGAGTCTGGGGCAGCCACGGGGGGTTCCTTGCAGGGAGATGCCCAGACTACTTTCCATCACACCCTGGAAACCTGAGCCAGCGGTGGGGACCTGCCCCGGGTTGAACCCTGAGGTGCAGGGGTCCTGAGTCTGTGCTGGAGTCTAGTGGAGGGTGCAGGGGGCGGGTGGGGAAACCCTGGGGACGGGAAATGCATCCAGCTGAGAACAGAGAGGCATGGGCGGCAACACGGACACGCACTTGGCCAAGGAAACACGGTGACTGGGTGCACACGGAGCAAACAGCCACACCACAAGGACACACGGTGGTGACTGGGCACACAGGGAGCAAACAGCCACACCACAAGCGGAACAGTCAGGCCCAGGACCACAGGCACATTCGGGCGTGAGGCCAGCCGTGCGGAGGACAGGCCCGCATCCCAGCCTGCACTTCTCACCCAGCTCACAGGGAATCTGGAGTGAGAGCACCAGGATACTGGAAGTGTCCCTGCCCGGCTCTGCAGGGCTCTGGTGCCCTGCCTTGTGTAATCTGATTACAGAGAGGCAGGTGCATTCGGTGTGCCCTTGTGTCTGCGCTTGTCACGTGTGGGTGTCAGTGTGCAGGGGCGCGGTGGGGGTCCCTGGTGGTGCTCTGGCCGGTTCCTTCCGTGAGCCAACACACTTGAATGCTGGCTGCCTCACTGGCTCCTTCTCCAGGCTCCTGTCCTTAGCCAGGGAGCAGCCGCCCCTGGGAATGGTGTGGGGACTGTGCCCCAAACCAGGGGTGGCCGCACTGCTCTGGGAAGACAAAAGGCCAGCCCTTGGCCTTGGCGGCGGGACGAGGCCATGTGTAGCTCGTGCTCCGGGGCTCCCACCGGACGAAGCTGAGGCCTGAATCCAGCACCCGGCCTTCCGCAACCTCTTCCCTGGCCTGTCCCTGCTTCTCCCGCTTCTTCCCCATCGGCTTCGCTGAGGCGCGCCCTCCATAAGTCATCTGCGCAGGAAGCCTTCGGTGGCCTCAGGTCCCGTGGGCTCGCCCACGTCGGCTCCGCTGGGAGGGGACTGCTCTGAGCTCCTGGGCCTCCTCTCCCTTCCTTCCGTGACTCTCTCTTCTTGTTTCCTAAAGTCCTTCGTTTTGGCGTTTGTGATGGGGCAGGGCTGGACGCTGGTGGGGGCAGGGTGGAGCCGTGGGTTTTTTTGGGGTCTCCGTGCCTCTGAGGGCCTCTTCCTTCCGCCCCAAGCTTCACTGGGCAGCCGAGCTGGGAAAGGCCTGAGCCTGAAGGGGCCTCTACTACTTTGCTTTTCATATGCAGGAGCTGCGTCGAGGGCCTGGAGCATCCGGCGGGAGGGACGTCCTGGGGATCCCGGCGCAAGTGAGGTGAGGGGTCCTTCTCCCAGGGGACCCAGCTCCCACGCTCTCCCTTCCCTGGGTCCCCCCGTGATTGGAGGGAAGACGTGTCGACATTCCAGTACGAGAGCCCCTCTCCCTGTGACTTCCATGCCCCTCCTGCGTCCTCCTGTCTCCACGTGTCTTTCTGCGTCAAACCCTCCAGGGGGGACGTGTGACCAGCCCCGTCGGGGTGGTGACTGCAGCAGATGCTCGTGCTCCAGGGAGGACCGTGATCACCAAGCCTCCCTCGAGCCCCTCCCATGACAGGGACAAGGCAAACGTGTCGTGGTCCGTTGGCTCCAGTCACGAGTCAGACTGCGCGTCGGAGCCACAGAGCTCTGACTCTGAACTTGACCTCCACCTTCCGTGGGGAGTGGGGGCGCCGTCAGCTGGCTCGGGGGTTGTGGACTCAGACGCCGACGGGGCCAGGCAGGCAGTGGACCGAGTCAGGCAAGCGGGGTTGCGGCGAGCCAGGAGCTCCAGCCTGTGACAGGGACGTGGGCGTGACTTCTCCCCAGCAAGGTGGCTCTCCTTCCAGTGGTTTTTCTCATCTTTCCACTTTTTCTGCATTTTCGAAATGCAGACTGTTTTTGTTTTGTTTTACATTAAAGCTGCTGGGTTTTCAGTGTTGGTAGCACTTCAAATTGAAGCCCTTCTGTGGCCAGAACACAGCTGGGCCTCGGGCTTCCCGTTCACACCTCTGCTTTAGTCCGGGTGAGAAGCAGCTGGTGGCCAGTGTGCCAGGAGCGTTCTCAGGGCCCCTGACGTTCCCTGGGATGGGGCGACACGGGACGGACGTTTGCCAGAGGGGAGCAGAGCACAGGAGCCGACGGGGAGGGTGGACACACGCAGGGGTAGGGTCTGGGCTGGCTGCTTCCAGAACTCCCCCACCGCTCTGGGCCCCAAGCTGTCCCTCCCTGTCAGGACGGGGTTGCCCACGTCCCCCTCTGCAGGGGGGTCTCCCACACTGCCTGGGCCCGTGGCTCCGGCTCCCACGGGCAAAGCAGGCGTGTGCCGGGGCCTCTCGTGGCCCCGCTCCAGTCCAAGCGGCAGGGCCCGGCCGGCTGCAGGGACAAAGTGCGGTTACCTCACTGCACCCTGCGGCCCGGGGCTCCGCTCTCCGCTGCTGCCGCCCGTCTGTCCGGGCCACACTGGCCTCGGCCTCGGAGGAGGGGCTCTCTGACACCTGGCTCCAGGCCCTGGGCTTTGGGAGGGCCTCTGGGCTGCCGGAAACAGGCTGGGATTCCTGCCGGAGAGACCCCCAGCCCGTGAGCCCTCAGCCAGAGTGTCTTCCAGGGCCCTGCCTGTGCAGCCAGAACACTGCCTCCGGCCAGCGTCTCAGGGCCTCCTCTCCCTGAGGATCAAGGGCCGCCAGGGCCAGAAGTGGGCCGCTGGGGGCTCCCGGCCAGCCTGGCATAAATCTCCCCTCCTGCCGTTCCCTGGAAGGCGCAGCGGGGCTGTGATGCCCAGTTCCTAAACGCTGGCACTGCCCTTCGGAAGGCCATGCTGACGTCCTCCAGGAGGTCCCGTGGCACCCCTTCCACACGCGTGCACACACACACACGCACACACACACACTGGCCCCAGGGAGCCAGAGCCAACAGGCTCAAGAGAAGGAAAGGAAAAGGAGCATCCTGGAGATAATTGGAAGCTGTGGGCCTGGCAACACCAGCGCTCCCCTCCCCCAGCTTATGCTGCCACTGTCCCACAGTGTGGTCTGACTGAGGGGCGGGAGGTGGCCTCTGGGACCACCGGGAGGCAGGAAGACATGGAGGCAAGCCTAAAGCTCAGATTCACTGCTACACACGGGGACAGTTGTCTTCCCAGCAAACCCGCTCAGTGCAGGCCTAATAGGGGCGGCGAGGACCGGGCCCCACCAGTTGGAGAGCCCCTGGCTGGCTGACCTAGAGACCAAAGGAGCAGCCATGTGAGCCTGGCTCAGGCCACGGGAAAACCGAGGGGGCGGGGGGCACTGTCTTTTTGGTCCAGACTCTGGCCCTAAGTGTTAAAAATAACAGGTTGGCAGATAAGATAGTGCTGTCTCTGACGCCTGTCATCTTAGGGATGCTTATTTTTAAATCTTGGAGTTTGCCCTCGGCCTGGGAGAGGGGAAAGGGCGGGCGGGAGGTCAGGAGATTGCCCTCCTTCCTCACCAAGGCATCCCGCCCTGTTAGTCCCGGAGGGGACAACCATCGGGGCCCCGGGGTGTCTGGCTCTGTCGCGGGTGCATGAGGAACCCGCAGCAAGTGTCTCTCTTGCCTGACCTCAGTTCCCCTTTCTGTGCAATTGGCTCTGATGGCATCGGATGGATGATGAGCAAGGGCCCATCCCTAGGTCGCCTCCGGGCCGGGCTGGGAAGACAGGCTTGACAGCTAGCCTCAGCACCCCGCCTGAGGCCGGGGCCCCTGGACAGCACGGCCCCGGGGCCCGTGAGTGGGTGCTGCATCCTGCAGGGCGTGGGGGGGCACTCACCTGCTTACTGGACCCCTCCTCCGTGCCCAGGCTGTTTTCCTCATCCTCCTCCGGGTCATCTGTGTCTGACTCGGCCACGGCGATGGGCACACACATGGGCTCGGTGTCCCCGGGGGTGCCCTGGCCTGGCCGCTGGTCCTCCTCGAACCGCGTCTCCTTGCGGGCTGGAGGCGCCTTCTCGGGCTCCGGGGGCGGCGGGGGCGGGGAGCCGGAGGCGGCGATGCAGATGGGCAGCTGGCCGGGGGCGGCGAGGGCGGCGGGCTTTGGAGGCGGCCGCTGTAGGAGCCCGTGGCAGCTGTCCCAGGCGGCCCGCTTGAGGAGGCGCAGGCCCCGCTGGATGCGCGCCAGGGCCACCTGCAGGTTGTTCATCTCCTCGTCGTCGGGGGCCGTGAGGTTGTCCGCGCTGAAGGAGCTGAGCAGCAGAGCCAGGAAGAGGTTCAGGACCTGCGGAGGCAGCAGACCAGGCTCGTCCAGGCGGCGCTGGGCCAGGGCCGCTCGGCCTTGGGCCCATCATGGGGAAACTGAGGCCTGGAGACTGTTGAGGACTGCAGATGGCAAACGGCTCTGGGGTCGAGCCCTGTGCCCTCCTCCTGAGCCTCCAACTGTCTTGAATGTAGGGAGTTTGGCTATAAAGTGAAAGACCAATTCTCGACCCTTTTGCCAAGGGCTCAGACACAGTGTGAGTTGAGGGCGTTCAGACCCAGATCTCTTGGGTCTTGGCCCAGGGTCAGTGGGAGAGCCTGCGCTCCTCCAGCGTCAAAGCCTGCGGACGGGGCCTTGCTCCCTCGGGAGCAATGGGGGACGGCAGGCTGAGGATGGGCGTGGGGCTGCTTCCCGGGATCCGACCTGGGATCACGGGGACAAGACAGAACCCCACGCAGAAGCAGTCTAGAGTTCCTGCGACGGTCCCAGGAAGGGGCCTCGATGTCTGTCGGTGGAGGCGGCCGGTGACAGGCCTCTGAGCCGGCTCGACACCCGAGCATCTAGGGCTCCCGCTTGGGGAACTCGCGCCACCTGTGTCCTCCAGGGACTCTTACGGGAGGTGTGCACAGCCCGGCTCCCTTGCACAGCTCTGGATGCTGCTTGTGAGTAACCACCCTGCAAGCGTAAGGCCGTAGCTTTTGCTGAGAAGGAGAGAACGTCTGCGGAGTAACAAGGGGTGGCTTTGCGGAGGGCGAAAGAACAGGGTGGTGGGCTTGTTCCCATGCGCGCGGCGGCCTGGCTTCCCAGCATCGCCGGAGGCACCCCCCCCCCGACCCCCCCGGCAGGGAGGCGTGTGAAGGTGGGTGTGCGGTTCTCACTAGGAACACACTCCGGGCCCCTCTGGCTTCTCACAAGCCCCGAAGACGTGCCTCGTGCTAAGCAGAGAGCCAGGGGCGGGAATTCTGAAGAAAGCAGTGGGGAAGCCGGAGCGCCCGGAGTCAGAGCGCGCCGGTAAGGAGTGCACGCTCACGAGGGCGGCGCGGGAAGGCTGAGAAGCAGGACCTGGCGTCCTGTACGCGGACATCATCCCTTCTGACACCCGGCGGCCCTTTTCTATGCCATCCCTGGGTGGGGGTATGTGATGGGATTCAGGGCTGCCGCCTACACCGGCCCCTGGCCTCGGCCTGGCCTGCCTCTGCTCCCAGTTGCCCAGCCTGGATCCTCTGGCCTCACCCAGGCTTCACCTCCAGGTACCTGGGGTCTAGGCTGGGGGGCAGGGCGGGGGGGGGCTGGGCAGGCCCCCGGCCACCCTCGCAAGGCACCAGGTCCTCCCTTGTTCTCTGCCTCTGCGGTTTGGTTTCTTCCAGTGCTTTCCCCGTCAGTCACACGGCTGCTCCCAGCACCTGCCTGATCATGACTTCCCATTTCAATGGCAATCTCACTTCCACCCACGCCCGGCAGCGGCCCAATTCCCGGGGCGACCAGGGTGGGGGCTGTGCGGGCTGCGCGAGGTTCCCTCCTCCAGCCTCTAATCTCCTCATCCCCGGGTGGATCCGCCAGGAAATCGCAGGGCTGTCTGTGTGAGGGCAGTGGGCCGGCCCTGGGCCGAGAGCCTGGCATGCCCGCAGCCTCCTGGGAACACATGGTCTGGCGGCCCGGGGGCTGGGCCAGGGCTCAGTGAGGCGGGCGGGGCCAGCTGAAGGGAAGGAGGGGGTTCAGCCCAGCAGCTGGGCACCGATGCCCTGCCCCCGCTCTGGGTTCCACCTGTGGGGCTGGAGGAAGCCTGACCCCAGCCTGACCTGGGCCCACCCCTGCATGGCTGGGGCGCACTGGAGGGGAAAGCAGGCAGGTGGGGGGGGGTCTGGAGCCTATGGACCACCATTCCTGAGCCACCCACAAGCCTCTGTGGGACGCTGTGAGGCCACACTGCCCGCACAGCAGGAGTGAGAGCAGGAGGTGTGAGGTCTGAGCTCGCGGACCACCCGTGTGCTCAGGCAAGCTCCGTGTCCACAGTGGCTCGTTCTCTGGCATTTGGATTTCTGACCTCTCTCAACTCCAGAATTCCCCACACTGTGAAGATACAAGGCAGGATGCACCTGCTCCAGGACAGACAGGCAGGTGTGGGAACAAAGGCCTGGGGCCCTCATGACCAGGTAGCGGGGCTAACACGGTAGCTTCCCAGGACATGTGAGCTCCCAGGGGCCCTGCCTCTCCTGGACCACCACCTGCTACACCCGGAGGCCTTCCTTGATTTCCCTGCTGATGGGATCAGCACCCGTGGGCTCTTCCTTAATGCCTCTGATCATTCTAACCAGACGGACAGTTATTTCCGGCCTGTCTGAACTCTCCACCTCCCCACTCTCCAGTCGGTGAGCAATGTCACAGCCACCTTCACCTCTACGTATGCCCAACAGTAACTGCCGTAATGTTTTGTTTGCAACAGGGGCTCAGTAAATGTTTGTTAAGCCTAATTGAAAAATGATGTGATGATTTACTATCATTGATAGTAAATAACCAATACAATAGTGGGTAGATGAAAAAATAAGTAAGTAATGGATATAAAATAAACATAATAAACAAACGGGTAAATAGGTGGGTGACTGAATGAATAAGCAAATGGAGACTGATTTAATGGACGGATGGATCAGTGAATGGGTAAGCAGGGGGCCAGATGGATAATGAGGAGATGGACAGGACTAGTGGGTGAGTGGGTTGTCCCATGGATGTACGGGTGGATTAATGAGTGGAGGGATAGATAAGAGAGTAAAAATATGGGTGGTGGGTGGATGGGTAGATGATGGACAGATGGACGGATGAACAGGCATGGGGGTGTGTGTTTAGGAACGAACAGGGGTTGACGGAGGGGTGTGTGACGGACAGCTAAGTGGACGGGTGAATCGGTGGCTGGGTAAGAGAATGAGTGAGGGGGGACTGATGAACGCACGGCTGGGTGAGTGAGCCAACAGAGAGGAGGACTGGTAAGTGAGTGGCCGGATTGGTGGAGAGGTGGACGGATGGATGGGTGAGCTGGTGGGTGGGGACTGATGGCTGGAGAGGGAGATGCATGGATGAGCAGAGAGATGAGAGAATGAGAGGGCAAATGAATAGAGGGACGGGTGGCGAGTGTGCAGATGGATAAGTACGTGGGTCGAGGTGATGGATGAATGGACGGATGAGTAGACAGGTGTAAGGGCAGGTGGCGAACAGGTGGATGGACGGATGGGTAAAGGGACGATGAGAGATGGAGGGGTAGACGGATAGTTGGATCGATGGCTGAGTGGATGAGCGGATGGACAGAAGGAAGGTTGAGCGAACGGCCGGATGGACGCCCGGCTGGGTGAACGTGTACGTGGCACACGTGGAGGCCACTGGCGGACTTACCACCAGGTTGCCAATGACCATGACGAGCAGGAAGACCAGCAGGCACAGGGACTGGCCGGACACCTCCATGCAGTCCCACATGGTCTCGATCCACTCCCCACAGAGGATGCGGAAGATGATGAGGAAGGCGTGGAAGAAGTCCATCATGTGCCAGCGCGGCAGCAGGCCCGAGTCGCTGATGCGGTGCCGCAGCTCCGAGTAGTTCTTGCCGAAGAGCTGCATGCCCACCACGGCGAAGATGAACACGATGATGGCCAGCACCAGCGTCAGGTTCCCCAGCGCCCCCACCGAGTTCCCGATGATCTTGATGAGCGTGTTCAGGGTGGGCCACGACTTGGCCAGCTTGAAGACCCGAAGCTGGGGAGGGAGGGGTCAGGGGAGGGGCTAGTTCCCGCCGCCACACCCCCTCCCTGCCCTGCTAGCTCCTGCCCAAAGAGCCGGGGGCCCTCGGACATGTTTCCCGGGAGCACACACACTGGGCTCTGCCCTGGGAGTCAGGCCTCCGTCTCCAGCTTCACCCCTGCCCCTTCAGCCCTGCTCTTCATCCCCACACCAGCTTCCTGCCCACTCGGGCTCACTTCCAGGGACTTCCCAGTAGAGAACATCCTTCCTCTCCCAGACTCCTCCTCATCAGGTCAACCTGTCTCTGATTTGCCCAACTGCCTCCAACCTTCTCTCCTCTCAGTTATCACAGAGAAGGGGGGGATGCTCAGCATTTACTGAATCCATGCGGTGCCAGGACCGTGCTTAGGATGGCTCACCTCGCTCAGAGCTCCCAATGACCCAATAACCACAGGACATCGGCACCGTCATTACCGCCTTTGACGGATGAAGAAGCCACCCCTTAAAGGTGGAGCAACTTGCCTGCGTCCCTGGGTTTATGGCAGTGGAGTCGGGTTTAGAACTCAGCGTGCACTGTCTCTACTGCCCCCGCCGTCCTGCCTTCCCAGCCCCCCGTGAACCCGGCGCTGCCCACACCTCTTCCGGGACGCCTTCCCTGGTCTGCCTCCAGCCCCGTGCGTGCACGTCCCAGCACCTACACTCTAAGAGTGGTTCACAGACCAGCAGCTTTGGGCCACCAGAGACCTGCCACATCCGTGTCTGAGCCCTGACAAGCTCCTAGCTGGTTTGTGTGGACTCCAAAACCAAGGGGCAGGGACCCATCTCCACATGTGACTTGCCACATGGCTTTGGGGAATTTGTTTCACTTAAGTCTTACTCTCCTCACACGCCCACACGTGAGATGGGTGTGCAGTGCTACCAGCCCCATCCGCGGGGATTCTGTGAGGACTAAGGGGGCGCGGTGAGCCACCCAGAGCCTTGCGAGTCATCAGGATGGCACCCCCATAGTTTCCCCGGAGGGAGGGTTCCCACCCCGACCCTCTGTACCCCCACATCACCAGCACTGGGGTGCACAGCAAACAGCTGTCGGGCGAAGGCATGGTGGATCGGAGCAGGGGTGACTGAGCGGTGACCTCAGAGGGGGCCGCCTTGGTGCCCGGGGCCCTCACCCACCCCCCTGCAGTGGGCCCGGCCGGTACCAGGCGGAAGGAGCGCAGCACCGAGAGGTTGCCCATGCGGGACAGGCCCAGCTCCATGAGGCTCAGGATGACGATGATGCTGTCGAAGATGTTCCAGCCCTGCTGGAAGTAGTAGTAGGGGTCCAGGGCGATGATCTTGAAGGTCATCTCTGCCGTGAAGATGCCCGTGAAGACCTGGGGAGGGGGGGCGTCCCCAGTGTTTGGGCTGGAAAGACCCTCCGGCCAGGAGGTGCGCCTGCCCTGACTCTGGCATCGCAGGGTCCCCCCGGGCGGCCAGCTCTGACCGCACCCCAGTTCTCCATGGGCGCCTGCTCGGCCACGGCCCAGCCCCTCGGGGAGCGCTGCGGGCCTGGCTCCCTTCCGCTCCTGGGGCCCCCGCAGCGTCCAGTGGACTCCGGCTCCAGGAAGCCCCTGGGGGCGGGGGAGGCTGCGCTGGGGCTGACACCACCCAGCCCGACACCTTCCAGCCCGTGTCCCCACCGGAAGGGCTCTCACTCCCAATGTGCCAAATACGCGCACGTCCGCCCACACTCGGGGCCTTTGCCCCGGCCGTTACGGCTCCACCTTGTCCCCACGCTGGCCTCCCGTCACCGTGACAATCGCCAGCCAGCGCTCCTGGAGGCCGGCATGGGGCGCCCGCCCGGGCTGGGGCACTCCGCGTGTGCCGTTCCTCTTCACCCAGCCAACGACCCGGCGAGGGAAGTGTCACTGTCCCCGTCTTACAGTGCACGGAAGCAGCTCCGAAGCACGGAGACGTTAAAGAACGCGCTTAGGCTGGTGCAGCTGGTGCCGCTGAGGCGCAAGGTGTGAGTTAGAGGAGCCACCTCTGCCTCCGGGGAGCCTCCTGAGGAACCGGGGGTCCCCCGGATTTCCAGCACCACTCGGAGCCCCCCGGCCCCAGCCAGCAGAGCCCCACGGTCAAGGAGCCCATCGTGGGGGGGAGCTGGGCAGCCACGACCATTACCAACTGCTCTGCAAGGTGCCAACCACCTGGACTGGAGCATGGCTCCTGGAGGCAGGGGTGCCCTGCGAGGGCACAGTTGGCAGGGAGCCACACGCAGGCCCTGGAGCGGAGGCCGGCGAGGGGGCGCCGGGGGACTCTGTGGGTGAGGGCCAGGGTCTGGCGGCCAGACCACCGCTGGGACGGCAGCAGGGCTACGGCAGCTGTGAGGGCGGTAGAGGTCAGAGGTCAGAGCTGAAGAGGCTTGCTGGGGTCAGCACACAGGAGGGGCGCCCCGAGGGGGCTCTGTGCCCAGCAGGAAGGCCGGGTGCCTGCGTCAGCCGTCAGCCGGTTCCCCTTCTGTTTGGATGAGGCGGTGGGCTGGGGGCAGGGGCTGGGGCAGGGAGCACTTCCACACAAGACCCCGGCCCCAGCCGCCCCCCAGAGGGACTGTCCCCCCACCAGCTGTGGTCTTGGGGAAGGGAGCCCCCCAATCTCAGCCTCAGCTCCAGAGCCTGGGCGGCCCCACACGTGGCCCGGCTCCTCGGCCCCTTTCCCCAGCAGCCAAGCCTGTGCCGGGTTCTGGACGCAGAGCCTTCCCACCCCCTTCCCACCCCCGACTCCACTCTCCTCCTGCTCTCGGTCTCCCTCCTCAGTCTCGTCCCCTCCCCAGGGCCTCCATCTGTGCCGCTCCCCTTCCCTGGGGTCTCTCCCCTCCCCCTGCCCGCAGGGCTCATTCCCTTCAGGATGGTGCTAAAAGCACCTAATGGGTGAGGCTTCTTGATGCTTCACCTCAGGACCCCCTCCCACCAAACTCCTCCTCTCGCAGCTGCATTTTCCTCTCCCTCACTGCCCATCATCCGACGTGCTGTGTGTGTGGCTGCGGTGGTCAGCTCCCCGGGGGGCCCGTCTCTGTCTTACCGGCACATGCCCAGTGCCCAGCCTTGCCGGGACCCCGGCTGGGCCTCTGCTCTCCCCCGTCACTGCCAAGGGAGGTGTGTCCTTAGGGCCTGTCCGACAGACCTACAGATGCTAACACTCCTTTCTGGGGCAGGGGCTCAGGGAAGACCCCGCCTCCCTTTGCCCAGGTGCAAGGCTGTTTTGGCAGCAAGCGAGCAGATATTAGCATCGGAAGTCAGGGGAAAAGCCGGCAGACGCTCTTGGGGGAAGTGATGACTGAATCAAGAGCATCGCCTGGAAACTCTTTGGAAACGCAGAATTTTGAAGATCCAAGCAGAAGCCGTGTTTTGACCAGACGGCCAGGTGATTCGAGCAAACTTGGGGTGCTTGGGGAGCTTTAAAAATCCTGACGCTTGGGTCCCCCTCCCAGAGATCCTCGTCAGATTGGACTGGAGGGCAGCCCAGGTTTGAGTCGGTTTTCCTTTTGTCTTTTTTGACTTCCTAGGTGATGCGAACATGCGCCTAAGCTTGTGAGTGGCCGTTGCTTTACAAATGCAGAAATTTTGGTGCCAGAGTCCTCTTTCCCCAGGGGCAGCTCGGCTTTCTGAGGCCCTGTGACCAGAGCTTGACTGAAGACATGCAGAGAATGGCAGCCAGACCCCGGTCTCAAAGCTGGATCTGCTCCGTGGTGATCGCGGGGCCAGGCTCCTCATCTCCCCGAGCCTCGAGTGTCCTCGTGTGTAAAATGGGGGTAATAACAACCCCGTAGGAGATCTCTAACCGTCAGAGCTAATGGGTGAGAGCAGGTGCTCCTAGGAGAGGGCCACTACTGTTAGCAGCAGCAGCTTCTACTGTGACCGATGAGAGTGGCCAAGAGTGCCAGGCCCGGGGAGGGTGTGCCTTCAGGTCTGCCTGTTTTACAGGCTCACTGGGATCTGGCAGGCAGAGGCTGGGAGGGTGGGGGCCTGCCTTCCTCGACTCCTGGCTGGGGCCACTGGGCAGTGCTGATGGCTGCTTCCCAGGAAGTGGGGAACTTTAGGGAACCCTCAAATTCTCCTTGGCCATATTTTTAAACTTTATCTTTAATGTCTCTAACTGTACATACTATGAGATTGCTTTTAAAATTTAATTCTTTGTAAATATCCTTCAGTGCCAATTAAACATGATCTATGGTGTCTCTTTCTCCCTCCCTCCCTTCCTACATCCCTTCCTCCCTTCCTTCCTTCCTTCCACTTTCCCTCCCTCCCTCTTCCCCTCGCCCCCTCCCTCCCTCCCTGCCTGAGCAGTTGTGGAATATTCCACTGTACAGATGAGACATAACTAGTTTAACCATCTCCCTGCGATGGGCATTCTTTTGTTCCTATTTAAAAACATTGCCATAATAAATATCCATCCATATACTTGTTTTAAAATATCTTACCCAATTCTGTTCTTAGGATAAATTTCCGGAAATGGAACTGCGTAGTCAATGAGCATTTCTAGAGATTCTGACACATATATTTCTACTTTAGTTGCACAATGGCTAGAGATGAAAGATGCATGATACCCTGTCTTTGCTGCAACTGGCTGTGAGACGTGAAATGGGGTCATTTGGTAAAGGCTTCATGTGTATTTTCTTCTATCGTTGGGTGCTGTGCTCTGCGCCCTCGTTAAGTCAGACTTTTTATTCCTGTTATTCAAGTCCTCTAGATTCTTGGTGATCTTTTCTAGGCTTGACCCGTCAGTGATGGAGGGCGGTCTCTCACTAAGACT
Organism: Helogale parvula; assembly: GCA_004023845.1. Lineage (NCBI taxonomy): Eukaryota > Metazoa > Chordata > Mammalia > Carnivora > Herpestidae > Helogale > Helogale parvula. The sequence goes on from PJEM01013123.1 coordinate 36,740, forward strand.
GTGGGCTTGTGAAATTGATCTCACTGTCTGGTTTGCACACTTAGAAGCTATGTAATTTAGCGCATGCAGGTTGAGAGTTATAAATTCCTGGGAACCATTATTTCATCTTTATGTTTTGGATCTCTTTATCCTTCAATATCACTTTCTGCTTTAAGGTATATTTTGCTTGATATTAATATAACTCTATTAGTTTCCTTGATAGTATTTGCCTGCTCTTTTTCCCATTTCTTTTTCTTCAATCCCTTCTAGGGATTTGGATCCCAAAATATATTTGGGCATCTTTTGTAAGAAAGCATTTAGCTGTGTTGATTTCTTTAGCAAACTGACAATCTGTCTGTTAACTGGTGAGTGCAGTCCCCACTTCTACTTATTGTGATTTCTGGTATATGTGGACCTAGGTCTTCATTTTATTTTGTGTCTTTTTTTTTTACTCCTTTGCTTCCTTCTATCAGGTTGAACTGTAAGATTTCTCCATTTTCCTCTCAACTGGCTTGGCAGTTAAGACTTTCTATTCCTGTTCTCTTAGTGGTTACCCTGAAAGTTTTAACAATCAGTCTTGAGTTAATAACACCTGAATTAATTACTATTTCACAGTGTACATGAACTTCAGAGCATCCCACCTCCAATCCCTGCTCCGTGCCTATCTTACATGCTACTGCTGTCCAGTGTTTTAGTTCCTGTTTTCTACACCCTCCAATCGGCCATCCTTATTATTACTGTTTTACAGTCAACACTTGCTTAGTTTTACCCACATTCTTACCATTCCTCTCAAGATCTTCCCAAACCCTATTTCTGCAACCTTTCTGAAGTACAAATTTTTGTTTTGTTTCAGAGAGACCATCTGTGTGTGGTAGACTCTTGGTCTTTGCTTAGGGTCCTTCGTAAATAGTCGGATGATGGGTAAAGAATTCCAGGGTGTCTGTGTTTTCTTCCAGAACTTTGAAATATCACTGTCTTCTGGATTTTGTTGCTGCAACTGTGGAGTCTGCTGTCTTTCTAAGCGTTGTTCCTTAGTAGGCAATCTTTCTTGCTGTGGTTGCTGTATGCTGTCTTTGCTTCTGATGTGCAGCAGGTCTAGATATTTTATATATCCTGTGCAGAAGAGGATTCCTGAGTTTAAGGCTCATTCTTTGGTCAGTTCTCATCTGTTCCCTTGCCCCCTTCTCCTCCTTCCTCCCCCTAGAGCTCCGATCGGCTGTATGCTTTCCCTTTTCATTCTGACTCCACGTCTCTGGACCTTGATTCCATGGTTTCTGTCTCTTCATTTCTCTTTTCTACATTCCGGGCAACTTCCTTAGATCTAAAATTATATTAATTTAATTCTATCCCCAGCTATATGAATGTGCTATTTGATTTATATATTGAGATTTTAATCCCAATGACTGTTTTCCATTTCTAGAGATTTGATTTGGTTCTTTTCCAAAGCTGTCTTATTCTTTTATGTGTTTAATCCCTTATTTTTAAAAAATGTTTTACTTATTTATTTTTGAGAGAGACAGAGACAGCACAAGCGGGGGAGGGGCAGAGAGAGAGAGGGAGACACAGAATCCAAAGCAGGCTCCAGGTTCCGAGCTGTTAGCACGTAACCTGACATGAAGCTTGAACCCCTGAACCATGAGATCATGACCTGGACCAAAGTCATTCGCTTAACCAACTGAGCCACCCAGGTGCCCCTTTAATTTCTTCTTTTATGTCTTTAGTTATTACAAACATTCTTACTTTATAATCTCTATTCGAGTCAGATCATGCGACATACGTAAGGGGATAAGCCTGTGTGTGTGTGTGTGTGTGTGGGTCTGTCTGCTGACTCTTCTTCATAGTGGAGTATTTTGTAATTTCGAGAATACACTTGGCCTGGGCTAAATGTGTGTCTTTTCAGAGACGCTTTGTGCTTGCTTCTTGCAGGGCCCCAACACATCATAGGGTCAATTTTATCTGTTAAGTTTTAGGCGTAGGTTCCGGAAACACTCAGCTATAAATCTGAACTCCAACTCTACAGAAGGCCAAATCCACAGTCACTCGCTTCCAGAGGTTACTGTTTCCTCCTCTTCAGCCCGGGCTGAGACTGGGAAGCTTCCTTCTTCACCACTTCCCAGTTTCGAAGCCGGGATTTTCCCTGGTTCACTGCTCCACCGAATGTAAGGTCATGTTCTCACGGGCCACTCGCACCGTCTGAAGGCTTGTCTTGTCTCTACATGTTCACGGAAATCCAAGTCCCCAGATCACCCACGTCAGCGCCGCCGCCCGCTCCTGACCCCGCCGGGGCGACGACGACAGCATCGCTTCACCTGTGGTTTTTAAGTTCCTTTTTGCTTCTGGCACTTGGGGATTTTTGTTATTCTCTCACGAGCTTTGACACGCATTTCAAAGAAAACATGCTACATTTTTGGTTGTTTCATAGTCGGAAGTCTGTCAGGGTTTTGGTTCACAGAGTTAGGAACAGAAGTCACATTTGCTCTTTAGGTGATGGGCTCAAAGTCAAATCTATTGATCTTCTGTTTTATGGAATTGGTCTTTAATGACATGCTTAGAAAGCCTTTTCCCACACTGAGATTATTTTCCCACGCTTATTTTTATGGGTTTGTTTCTTTACATGTAACCTTTAAACCATTGAGAATAGATTAGCTTCAAGACAATCAAAACCTTACATAGCGGCAATGAAGCCATCCAAATGAAACAAAATACAGCACTAATCCAGTCACGTGATCTATTACTAATAATAGAACCGCAGTTTGACACAACTTCACTTCAGTCACAGCTCAGTGATACAGGGAGTCACCAGTGACCTTTATCACCCCGACCTGCTGCTCAGTCCGGCCCAGTGGTCCCGGCCCATAACACTGCACTCAGCTGCAGCCCCACCGGCCAGCGTCTGGAGACCACCCAGCTGTGCCGGGAGACTCCACCGACTGTGACACGGCTTTCTCTTTGCGTACGGAAGGAGGACAGCGAGTACCACTATAGCGAAACGGACTCACGTTTGTGCAAAAATGTGAATAGACTATGTAGAGTTCCAGATAGGGAAGTAATAAAGGAAGAGAGCCCTCACAGTTCACGGGGGAGGCCTGGCTGCCCACGTCATGGGTGGGGGGCAGGGCACCTGCGAAACTGAGACCAAGATCGGGCCGACTCTGCAGTACGAGAACGTGTGGGCTGAATGACTCTCTCCTCCACCCAGCCTCAGGGGTGATCCCAGGGGCTCCTCTTGGAGGCCCCTGGGCCCTGGCCGGGCATCCCCTGGAATCCCCTGGGAGTGGCCGACGGCGCTTAGCAGGGCAAAGCCAGCGGGGCCTGCCTCTCAGGGTCAGATGACAGTGGTCACATTCCCAGTTCCGCCACTCCCATGTCACCTCTCGAGCCTCAGTTTCCCATCTTTAGAATAAAGAGGTAGGACCTGAGTTGCTCTCAAGGGAAAAAAACCATTGGACTTAGAGCCCAGACGTCCCGACTGACTTCCGGGGACAGTCCCCTTAATACCATCAGCAGTGACAACAACCACAGACCACAGCCACGGTTTACTTCGAGTGCTACTGTTTACCAAACTCTGAGCCAAGCGCATCACACACATTATCTTATCCAGTCCTCATTAGCTGCCCACGAGCCTGATATCGCCATACTAATTGTACACTTATTAAATTAAACAAATCCTTATTTTGCCAATGACTGAGACTAGGTAATTTGCTTGAGGTCACAGAGTAAGAGCTGAATCAGAACTCAAATCTGGCTCTGCCTAATTGATTACTACCCCCGGCTATCCATCCATCCATCCAACCATCTTTCTGTCCTTCCCTCTTCTCTCCATCCGTTCGTCCCTTCCTTACGAGAACTGCCTTTTATTGCATGTTCTCCTCCTCCAACAGTAAAGGCCATATTTGACATCCTTGCACATTCAAGTTCACCCTCTACTCACCTCTGTTCTCTAGCCTCCGGGCATCTCTCCCCCCAACTTCTCACTCACATCCACATCTCTCAGCTCCTTACAACCTGATCCTGACACTTCCCGCTTCCAAGATGTTTGCCACGATGCCTCCCACCCTCGGAAGACCCTTTTGTGCCCGGAATCCCCCCACCATCCATGAAGGCTGTGCCGCTGGCCAAGGGCCCTTCCCACGGGCATGTCGGCTGCCAGTGGCCCTTACCAGGTTCCCAACCTGCAGCATCTCCTCGAAGTCAGTGGTCATGTTGTAGTGCTCCAGCGCCATGAAGAGGGTGTTCAGCACGATGCACATGGTGATGGTGAGGTCGGCGAAGGGATCCATGACCATGAACCTCACTCTCTGCTTGATGGACATCCACAGCGGGCAGCACTCCCAGATCAGGTAGCGCTCGGCGAAGCGGTTCCAGCATGGCGGACACTTACGGTGAGACTCTTCCAACTCTGGGGGCAGCCGGGAAGCAGCTATGTTTTTGTGGACTGACTCACGTATAATTTGGTGTTCCAGAAAAGACGGATGACTTAGCCGGGGGGATGGCAGGGCTGCTACATGACGAGGGGACAGTGAGAGGGGCATGGAAGGCCAAGGGAAGGTGTGGCCTGTGTCCGCCCCCTCACTCTGGAAATATGACAGGAGACAGCCACAGGGACAGGAGGTCAGGACGGAGGTAGGGACAGCGGGGACAAGCAGATTAGGACAGATGTCGGCTCTCTTGAGACAACAGTCTCACAGAGACATGGGGACACTCAGGGGAGGACAAGCAGGAAAGGAGGAGACAACATCCGAGACAGGCAAGTTGGGATCTAAGGACACCCAGAACAGAGGAGCAGACGTGGGCATCTGGGACATGCGAGGACAGATGGCGGTGCCTGGAACAGGCCAGAAAAGATATGAACACATATGGGACAGGAGGAAACAAGACTGGGGAGTGATGCCAAGTTCAGACTGGAATGGATTGGGGGGGACCGGCTGGGACAGATGTGGGTGCCTGGAATAGCCTGGGGTAGACATGGAATGGCAGGGAATAGTCTAGAATAGGCATGCTGGGCCAGGGTGGTCCCAGGAAGGCATGGGGATGCTTAGGAGAGGGCAGGATGAGGCCGGTAAGCACCCAGTAGGGGCCAGGACAGCTATGGGGAGGGCTGCAAGAGACAGACAAGGCGAGGACGCACCGGCAACACACACCGGCGAGCCCAGGCCAGCTGTGCTCGTGTCCAAGGCAAGCCAAGTAGTGGGGGTCAGGCTCAGCAGGAGAGTCTGGGGGTCGGGCTCAGCGGGAGGGTCTGGGGGTCGGGCTCAGCGGGAGGGTCTGGGGGTCGGGCTCAGCGGGAGGGTCTGGGGGTCAGGCTCAGTGGGAGTGTTTGGGGTGCCGACCTTCCAGTGCGCTGGTGAGGACGCTGACTGCACTGAGTGCCCGCTGCCGCTCCTCGGGTTCCGTGGAGCCGTCGGCACATGGCGCCTGGGGGGTCAGCATCTGGGGCCTGCCCGGCTCCTCCGACGGTGTGGTCTGGGTGCAAGCAGCAGACAGCCATCAGTCTGGGTGCCGGGGTCCTGCTGGGCCTCGGACAGCTGTCCCAGACTCGGGTCTCGGGGACCACAGGGAGACAGGATGGGGGTCTGGATGGGACACGATGCTGGGCTTCTCTGCTCCCCACTGCCTCCCTGTTACTAACTCCCCCCACCCCTCTCGCCAATCATGATCTCCTTTCTTCAGCTCTCGCCGGCGGTAACTCTTGAGTGTGGACAGGAAACAACACGTACCCAGTTCTATTAACCAGATGCTGTCATGATACATTAGGACATGCTAAACCAATCCTGGAGTCTTAATCGACCACAAGGTCCCTAGAGTCAAGAGCATAAAAATTTGGAGAAAAGTCTCCCGTGCTCCAAGGTGACGTTAATGGAAGCAGGAAGCACAATGCTCGGACACGGCCGGTGGGGACAGTTCTCCCTCTGCCATGAAAATGTGGAACTGGGTCCAGGGCTCCTCTTCCGGCAATCTAGCTTCATAAATAATTATACACGTGCGCCAGAAATATGTACGCAGTGACCATCATGCAGCCTTTGTTCCTGATACCATAAAAACAAAACTGATCAATAGAATCCCAAGATCCATTCTGCAAACAACCTGACTCTGGACCCAGATACTGACACCGAGGCCTGTGCGTTCCCACGG
>PJEM01013124.1:0-18823 GCA_004023845.1 Helogale parvula
CGCCTCTATCTCCGCCCTCCCCGACCAGCAGAGCGCGGGAGCCTCCCCCTTTACCTGAGCCCCCAACCCCCCCACCAGCAGAGCGTACCCCTCTACCCGCGGCATCCTGGCCAGCAGAGTGGGTGAGTCGGGTGGCCCATGCCACTTTGCATTTCTCTTTCAAGTTCTTTCTCCTGTGCTTGGCTCCTCCCTGTGAAGTTTCTGTTCAAAACCTTTACTCATCTTTTTGGCTTTATTTTATTATTATTTTTCAATAGATTTCACTTTTTAGAGCAGTTGTAGGTTAAAGGAAGAACTGTGCAGAGTTCCCCATGCACCTGTCTCCCCCTCCCCCGGCTTCCCTGTCAACACCTGCTTAGCGTGTGGACACCTGCCTGAGTCAGGGCTGGCAGCCCAGGGTCACAGTGGCATTACCAGCTGCCCACACTCGACACCAGGGCTTGCTCCCATCATGTGCCTGTCGTGCCTTCCGTGGGTCTAATAGGTGTGTGGTCAGTGCCACGTGTCCACGACCGTGAACGTCATACAAGGTGGCTTCAGTGCCCTCATGGCGCTGTGCTCCACCTGTGTGCCCCTCCCCCACTGGTGCTCTCGCCGGCTCCGGGGCTCTGTCTTTTCCAGCCGTCGTCGACACGGTGTCTCGTGGTTCCTGCCTCTTGGCTCAGCTCATTTCTTGTGTCTTTTGATGCCATGGGTCACCGCTCGCTCATGTAGCTTGACTTCCTTTCCTCCCCTGGTCTTCCTTCTTTCTGCCCCTCGTCACACATGGCCTGCACTGGCGTCTCCCACTGAAGGTGTGCCTTTGGAGACTGAGAAACAGGGTGCCTTTTATTCAGGGACCTCAGAGGTGGCGGCATTGGGGATGCTTTGGGCCCAGGGTCCCCGATGCCCGGGCCGGGCGCGGACTCAGCGCACGGGGATTTCTCACAGTCCCCTTCCCAGACCGCAGCAGCTGTTTGTCCAGCTGAGTTTCATCACTTGGGACATAATCTGGTTACGATTTAATCATCTGCCAAGAGAGGACAGCTCCCATGCCAGAGTCCCCACAGCAGTCCTCTTGAGCCCCAGCTCCATGGAGGTGCCTGCCAGCCACCAAGGGTGGGTTGCCCTCTGTCCATGTGTCTGTCCTCCAAGACAATGAGTCGTGGGGCAGAGGCCACACAGTCTGGCCGGCTCTCAATAAGGGCTCAAGGGACGAACTGAGTATTGTCATGTGCTTTTGGGCTGTGCCACATGGGGCACAGGGGCTGTGAGGACTGCATTCAGGGCCCCTGACCCCCTGTCCTGGGAGTGGCCCTGATGCTGACACCTCACACCTCCATGATCCCATGCCGAGCTTAGACTCACAACAAGGTCGGGTGGCCCGGGGTCCAGTCTGTGCTCTGGGAGGCTGTCAGGTCCCCGGGGTCCCTGGCGTGGGTGCACATGTTCCTTAACTCCTGCCACAGATATGCTTCTGGACCTCAGTGACCTGCTCCAGGTAGACTGGCCTCCTTCCTGGGCCCTGTCCCCAAGCGAGGCTGCGACCGGGGCGCAGGACACGCCAGGGTGTGCTGGGAGGGGGCGGTGGCCACGGAGTTGCCCTGTGGGCCTGGGAGCTGGGCGGCTTCGGCCTCAGGGCCAGTGGAGAGACCCAGGTGAACTTGGAGCAAGGGAGATTCTTTAAAGGAAAAAAAAGGATTTGCACACGTTTATCTGAAACAGTGTCAGAACCACATCGTGGTCTGTTTAGGGACTCTGGGCACCAGGAGAGCATCTCCTGTTGTGTCGCTTGTTTCTGGACTTCTGAACGAGATGGGAGGGGTCACCTGTGTGGACGGGACACTCTCTGAGGCAGGGGCAGCTGGGGGGGTGACGGTGCTGGGGCAGACATAGTGGCTCTGCTGAGGGGTAGGTCATGGGACACAGACGTGGCCACGGGGTGATTCATGCAGAGCGCTCACAGATTCCACGCCTTTGAGGAAAGCTTCGTCAGGTCCGGGTGCCCCACATGGGGCCGTAGGACCCCCCCAGCGCTGACCAAGCCGGAATGCCGCCTGTGTGTTTGCCAAAATGTAACACTTCCACGTGCGGCACCCGGGCAGGGGTGCGGCTGCCTCAAGGGCCTGTTTCCATCCCGGGATGTCCCACAAAGGATGGGGTGAGGCTGGTGCAGGACTGATGCTCAGAAGCCCTTAGGCAAAGCCTGGATGGGCCAAGGCGGTGTTCTGGCAATTTCTTGCTTCACACCATTGGAAATGGGAAACTAGTGCAGGGCCAGACAAGAGGGCGCGTGTCCTTGCTCATCCAGGCTGGACCCGGGCCCCAGGGGGAGCCTCTGGGTTGGCTGGCTGTAACCTACACAGTTGGCTTTGACGTTTTCTTGCCCTAGATGGAGGGGTGTGCCTCTGGTCCCTGGGCCAACGTGCTGAATGGGTGCCAGGGGACCTGGCAGCTGGGCTGGGGACGGAGCCGGCCAGCACCCCCAGCCCGGCCCAGGCCCTGATCTCCCTGGGGCCAGGACGGTGCGGCATGCACAGGAGTGTGTGTGTGTGCTTGTCTGGAGGTGTGGAGCACACATGTCGGGTGGGGGGTCTCACTGGGGGCCCCAGGTGCCATCTGTTCTCATCTGTACGCTCACCAGGTGGAGCTGCTCCCCAGGTCCAGCCCCCACTGAGGCATGGCTGGTACAGGCACACTCAGGGTCCATGTGCCAGGTACAGGATGGGGGCGGGGCTGGCTAGCCACGCCCAGCCATGACGGCCCCTTCACTGAGACAAGCTACAGGCTCCTCAGAGTTCCTAGCGCATTTGGATGCATGTTAGCACCTCTGGCAATAATCATGTGCTTTCTACGGGTGCAGCCTTTCAAAAGTCTGTTCAGAGGACTGTTTCCTGCAGCCTCGGGTCTTCATCTGCTTGGACATGGGTAGACGGTGGGAGGGGGGGAGGGGGGCAGGCGGGTCAGGGATGTGCTGCAGCAGGAGGAGACCGCACACTGGGGGGCACGGAGCTCCACTCTGGTCCAGATGGCCACGCAGTCGGGAGGGCCAAGATGCAGGAACCTGGGGGAGCTCGGCAAAGGCTGGGGTGCTCTGAGAACACTCACACACGCGGACATGCGGCACGCGTGCCACGGTGGGCAGGCTGAGAGCAGGGTCCCTTCAGAAGACATGCTCTGTGTGCCACCAGCCCTGTGAAGGGGGCTTGTCCCGGAAGGAGGCGTGGACGCGAAGGGTAGGGCCACCCAGGCTGGCACCCTCCATGTCCTCAGGGGGGGCTTTGTACTATTCCATAGCGCTCCCAGACGGTCACCTGCCTGTGCCCCACCATGGACACGGCACACACCAGGGTCTTGACTCTTCTTTGGGGTCCAGTGGCCCCTTGGGCCCCAGGCTATGGGGCCCTCATAGACCAGGCTTGATGAGGCAGAGAGATTCTCTGGAGTCCCAACAGCGGGGGCATGGAGGCGCCAAGCCTGTTCTTTTCCCAATTCTGCACCCCCTCCAAGCTGACCATTGTCTTCCATGGCTGTGGTCAGACACCCCTCAGAGGCCCCCTCCCCACAATGTGCACAGGCCAGCACAGGGCAGGCTCCTAGGGCAGCTGGGGCTCAGCCACACTGGAGGACCGAGCCCAGGAGTCAGTGGGCCCCACGGTAGATTTGGACTTGACCTGCAGAGACCCATGGCCACGACCAAGCTGCTTCCAGCGAGGGGCTGAGGCCATGACCCCTGGGCCCGCTGGGTGCCGGGGCGCGGTGACCAGCAGGCCCTGAACGCACGGCGTGCACCGCTCTGAGTCACACACCACGCGCTCTGCATGCTCACGCTTTGCCAACTACTCCTTAGGCAGCTTTTTTCCTCAGCACACCAGTCACTGCTGAGACGGTGGCGGGGCCTGAAGAGCTGCCGCGGGCTGGGAAGCAGGGTCCTGGGCTGCTGCGGGCTCACGGGGGCTGGCAGGGAGCTCTTACGTGGGCGCCGTTGGACTCAACAACGAAGTACATGTTTTAAGGGAAAAAAGCAAACGTTTCCTAAATTGCGATTCTCAGTAGTGGCCTTTCCGTGACAGGTGAATGTGTACGTGCTAGGGAAGACCTTCCTCCTCCTGGCAAGAGAGCTGTGCATCAACGCGCCGGCGATAGGTAAGGCGGGGCTGGCAGGGGGCACCGGGGGGGGGGGTCACCGCGGCGGTGCCAGGTAGTAAGCTATGCTGTCTGCCAGCAGCCAGGAGCCCCACAGCCCAGGGCTCACCCTGGTACCAAAGCAGAGTGCCCCACGGGGGTGGGTGAGTGCGCAGAGGGAGGACGGCGCTGCTGCGTTGGGGGCCCGCCTGCCGGCCTCGTGAGGAGCACGGCGGGTGGCAGTGCCCTGGGGAGGCCAGAACCCCTGCCGATGGGGGTGCTGCTTTCACCAGAGCCTCCCCAGGACTGTTTTCAGTCAGCCTGTAGGGCCTGCTCCGAGTTTGCCCATTGAGGCACAGTGGGCGGGCCGGGTGGGGGCGCGGTCCTGGGTAACCCACAGGATGGTTCTTGGAGGCTGGGAGGGGTCTAGCAGGGTGGGTCAGGAGGCCAGAAGGGCTGCAGGATGGAGGATGGTGCAGACCCAGAAGGATGCCCGGCTTGGCCTTCTGCTCCCAGCCCAGACCCTCTCCCGGGAGGCCACGTCCCTGCGGCCAGTGACACAGTCCTTCCCTGAGGAGGTCAAGATAAGGTTTTTTTCAGAACACAGCGACGGTCCATAGAGCATGTGGCCTGGGAGAGTAATGGCAAGGGGCCCAAAGAGCCTGCTTGACCCTAAAGCCTGGCAGGGGCCATCGGGGCCTGCCGTGGACGCTGCCGCTAAGCCCGAGGCAGGAGGCTAGTCCCCTGGGTCTGGAGGTGTGGACCCAGCAGAGAGCCCCACCTCACCCCACCACCCTCAGATCTGAGCTCCACAGTACGGCTTTGTGTGAGAGGCTATGATGCTTTAGGAAGTCCAGGTGCAAGCACACACCCGGCCTTTTCCAGAGCCTTCTAAAGGAGCAAGCACCCCTGGTGTCAGCCCGGCTTGTCAGCAGAGGGCACACTCAGGGACAGACCGGCCTGCCAGGGAGGCTGTTTGATCCTAAGCAGCACTGGAGGGTTTGTTGTGTGCTGGGAGGGAGTCCCTCCCCCCAGACACGTGGGAAAGTGCGTGCCCAGCGTGCACGCCCCTCGGATGTTTCCCCGCCGCCGACTCTCGTCTTGCTGAAACTCTCGAGCTCAGCCAGAAAGACTGCTTTAGGTGGCTTTTCCCAGTTGGGATTTGAAGGGAGATTTTAGGTGAAGTGTAGTACCGCTTCGAATTCGAAGCCCACAGGGCAGGCAGGGTGAACACCACCGGGAGGGGCCTGAAGCCGGTCTCGGGACCCCAGAGCTGCCCAGCAGCCCAGCCTGGAAACACGGGTGGGGCTCTGGCTGTGTGGCACAGCTCTGGCCGCAGCCGACCGCGGATGAGAGCACTGCAAACTAAGCAAGGTCTTTAATGAGGTCAGCGAGGCAGTCGGCAGGGATGAAGGGGTAGCACAGCCTCCTGCACGTCCCTTCCTCCTCCCGGCGCCCCTCCCGGAGCCCCCACGCCACCTCAGGCGTAGAAGATGAGCTCCGGGATCTGCCCGCCCTGCACCCCGGTCCCATTGGTGCTGTCCGAGGAGCACTGGAACTGGAAGGTCACCTTCCCGCACTGCACTTCCGTCATGCCTTCCTGCCCAAAGTAGCTGAGCTCGCTGCCGTCCAGGATAGCGCTGGCCGTGTAGAAGGTGTCCTGCTCCACCTGCACAGGGTGTTCAAACCAGACGGAGAAGGTGCTGCTGGAGCCGTCGGAGACGAACTTCGTCCGGTTCTGAGCCAGGACCACGCCCAGCCGCTTCAGTTCAATCTTCACGCTGTACTCGGCCTTCCCCGAGCTGGAGCCGTACAGGCCCAGCCCCGCTACGAACACCCTCCTGTCCACAGCAAACTGGATGCTGTCGCAGCGTCCGCGGTAGCGCCACTGGTTGCTGCGGTAGGCGGAGGACTGGAAGCGGTGGCACCGCTGCGGGGCCAGGCCCTTCCTCTTGGTCAGGGGGAAGTTGAGGAGGGGCTTGTTGGCGGCCGTGTACCACAGGAAGATGCTGTGGGTCTCCTCCAGCGTCAGGATGTCCGACTGCGCGGCGCCGTTGGCGAACTCCTCCAGGGTCATGGTTGGAATTCGGACCAGGTAGAGGACGGGCCCCAGGACGTGCCTCTTGTTGCGCGGGGTGGCTGGCAGACCCTGCCTCTTGCACTCGGCCTCCGCCCAACTCAGGACGGCCTCGAAGACCACGGCCTCCTTGGCGTTGAGGGCCTCCCGCATCACGATGATCTCCAGCGTCTGCCAGTCAATCTCACAGAAGCCTTCAGACCTCAGAGCCATCTCCGCCTGAGCATCGATGACCTCCCAGCATCGCTGGGTCAGCTCGGGCTCCTCAAACAGCCGGCTCTGGGACAGGAGGACACAAGCATTTTTGGCTTCTAGGCTCGTCTCCAGGAAAGTGACACAGGCTTTAGCTAGTGCGGGCACGATGTACTTCTTGGCAGCATAGAGAGTGGCCAGCACCGTGTCGGCTTCCAGATCGATCTCGTCACTGTACATGTACCTAGGCGGGGTGGGGACTGTGTCACAGCCTGCATGGGGCATGCCTGTCAGTCTGTGTGGCCTTCCCCCAAGAAGCTGCAGGGTGCCAGCTGGTGGCAGCCAGGCAGCGAGGAGCCGCCCCCTCCCCGCGGACTTACTTTAACAAGATTAGGAAAGCTGCGGGCTCGACGTCGGGGATGTGGATTTCTGACTTAACTTCTGCCAAGTCGCCATAAAACATGGCATAGAAGACGGAGCTCCCGACGGCCAAGACGTACTGTGGATGACACAGGAGCTGCCCTGAGCCCTGGACCCTCCCTGCCCCCCGCGGATGCCGCACCCGCGGTACCGGGCAGCCCCTACTCAGCCAGCGGGCAGTCGCCTCTGCGGGCTGACAGGGCCAAGCCTCTACCAACCTTGTGGGCGGGCACCCTGCGGGCCGCTCCCGGAGGCCCCACGATGAAGTGGACGTCAGCCATGAGCTCGTTGTTGAACATCAACGCGTTCCTGCAAAGGGCAGAGGCACACGGCTCGGGGCTCGGGGCTCGTGCCGGGGCGGGGGCGCGGGCGCGGGGTGCGGGCGCGGCCCGGGCTCACCTCTCGCGCAGGGTCGGGTGGAAGGACTGCCAGTTGGGGCTCTCCAAGTTGTTGTTGTCGGGCGCGGGCGGCGCGGGCGCGGGCGGCGGCGGGACGGGCGGCGGGGCGCTGGGCGGGCCCTTCCTGCCCGGGGCGGCGGTGGCGGCGGCGGCGTTGCTGTTAGCGATGTCCGTGGCGGTGGCGGCCGCGGCGCCGGCGGCCGGGTACAGCTCCGCGGCCATCTTCGCGGGCAGGGCGGCCGCGGCGCGCGACGGTGGCGCGCCGTGCACCCTGGCCTCGCGCCGGGGCCGAGCGGGCGGCTCTGCGAGCACGAGGAGCGCCGTGAGGCACTGCGCCACCCGGCCGTGCAGGCAGGCCAGGGGCAGCAGCATGGGGCCGCGGCGGGCGCTGCTGCCTCGGGCCGCCCCGCCCCGGCCGCAGGGGGCGCCGTCCGGCCTGCCCTCGCCCCTGCCGCCGCGGCGCCCGCGCGTCACGCCGCGTCACGTAGCGTCACGACGGCCCGGCTCCGCCCCGCCCTCGCGCGGACGGCGTGAGCGCGCGCGGCCTGGGCCCCGCCCCCGCGGGCTGTGGTTGGCGGAGGCGGCGCAGGCGCAGGCGGCTGGGCTCCGGAGCAGCGGCTCCGCGCGCAAGGTCTGCTTTTGGTGGCCGGGTGTCTGTGCGCGCGGATCTGGGTCTTCCGGTCGACGCGTGCTGGAGTCGGGCTGGTTGCGTTGAGGATTTGTGCATGATTGACGCTCACTACCTGGCCCTTCCCAGATGCGGGGTCCACTCGCCTCCGTCGCGGCCTGCCGTACCCGCCCCCCGAAGCGAGGCCCGCCGCGCATCCGGGGGTTCGGGCGAGGGGGCGCCGGGCTGGTGTGCCTCCCGCGTGGGGCCCGTCCTCGTGCCGCGCCCTTGTCTGGCGTCGCAGAGTCTTTTTCTGGGAGGTCGCGCTGTCTGCCTGTATGCGTGGACCTGCCCACTCGAGCTGCTTGCTAGCTAGTCGCGGGGGGTCTGGGGACTTAAACCTAGGAGACTGCTCTTTACTTTCCGAGGTCTGCGTTCCTGCCAGCTCACACTCTCCGTCCTGGAAGACCGCTTCGGGGTCCCTGGAGGGCGTCTCCTCCCGCCCTTCCCCCAAGTCAGTCCCAGGTTCGGGAGACCTGGGGGAATCTCACATCGCTGTGGGTTTAGTGCCTCCTCCTGGCGCTTCTCACTGAATCCGCCCGCGCGCTCCGTGGTCTTCTGTGAGGTGCTTTCCTTTCCGTCCTAAAGTCTGCCTCTCAGCCCCATTTGCCGGTGCTGGGTCTGGCAGTGCTGCACAACCTTTGTCACCGGCCCCCTAGGAGAGGATTCATCCCCTCCTCCTCTACAAATTGTTTTTCTGGCCTCGTTGAAGAGTCCTGGTTCCCGGCCCCCTGCCACGTGCCTGGGCAGTGGGGAGCTGCAGCACTTTGCCTTGGGCTCCATTTTGGTTTGGTTTGTGATTCAGTTGCTGAAACACATATTATTTGGAGAGAAAATACTTTTTTAAAAAAAATTTTAGATCTATGTTTTTGAGAGGGAGGGAGTGCCTGTGCACACTGTGGGCCGTGGAGGAGATGAGCAAGTGATAGGCAGAGGAACTTCATGAGCTCAGTGGACGACGGCCAGTGAGGGACAGAGAACCCAAAGGAGGCTCCATGCTGTCAGCACAGAGCCTGACATGGAGCTCGAACCCACAATCTGAGACGTCACCACCTGAGCCGAAATGGGATGCTTAACTGACTGAGCTACCCCAGGGTCCTAAGCAGAAATGTTTTAAGAGTTAATATTATTGTTAAGAGTTGAAACTTTTCAATAGAACATCTGAGCTAGAGATGAAAACTTGATGCTGATTAATTTTTGACATAAAAACTAGGTTTAAAAACCACTTGCAAAAGATTGGAAACAAATGTGCCAGGAGACAGCAGGAGGGCCTGGGCTGAGCTGGTGGGCAGCGCCTCTAGGTTGTGCTTTGCCACCAGAGTCCCACCCTCCATCCAGCCCCATGTGCCGAACACGGGCAGCTGCCACCACTGACGCCCCTTTCCAGAGACCGCACAGCACCCAGGCCTCTGGAAAAGTGGGTGAGTGGCAGCTGTGGTCAATGTGGAAGGTGTCACTCCAGTCCTTGGGGACCCAGACTGCTTTGAGGTCTGCTGTCAATCTGTGTGTTTCCTTATGAGAGCCAGGACTGGCAGAGGATGCAAGGGGGTGCTTATAAAGGGGGTGCTTGTAGGCCCTCATGGGGCTTCCAGGGCTCAGAGCTCAGTCAGGTAGGCCCTTGTAGATGCAGGGAGGCCAGGAAAGCGATTGGGCCAGAGCTCCAAAGGAAGGTGCTTGGTGCTGAGGGACAACCAGTGTCACGTGCTGGTGCCACTGACCAGTCCCAGGATCTTGTCCGTCTGCCCTTCCTCCTCCTCCACCATCTGATGGCACACGCCTGCTCTCTGGCTGCCCTGTGGCCCCCTCAAGCCTTAGCAATGGCTTCTACCCAATGGTCCTAACCAATGGCAGTCTTGCTTTTGCTGTCCTGTCGCAGACCCTGCGTGACTCCTGTGTGCCTATGGCAATGCTGTAGTTAGCTGAGTTCAAGTTACTTGGGCTCCCCCGCCCTGGGCGTTAGAAGTTTCTAAGTCTAGGACAGGAGTCTCCTGGCTTGTAGCTTAGAGCAGGGCACGAGCGAGGGAGAGCGTGTATGTGCGCGTACATACCGGTGCCTTTGAGCCCTTCCTTACTAAGGATCTTGTGGCTATTTAAAGAGATACGCATACAACCATAGACGCGGGAGCAGAAGGCGTGGCTTCCGTTTCGCAAGAGTAAATGCAGTCAATAGGTAACGAACAGGCTGCGTCGCAGTCGTCCACGGCACGCCAGACGGAGCCGCAGGGTGGGGGGTATGCCTGCGCACAGGGACATGGGGTGCCTGCGCAGGGAAGCAGCTCTGGGAGGGATATGGGTGAGCGGCCGCGGGAGGGGGACCCCCGGGGAGCCTGTGCAGTGGAAAGACTGGGAAAGGCGGCCGAGATGGGGAGGTGTTGCGCCGTGTTGTTTCCGGGTGCTGTTCTGACTAGAGCGCACACGTGCCGCGAAGCCCGGTGAGGGAGGCCCCGCGCGTCCGCTGAGGCTCGGTGTCCGCTGCAGACCCGTGCCTGTACATCCCGCGCTTCGCCCACCTGCTGGAGTTTGGTGAGAAGAACCACGAGGTGTCCATGACAGCCCTGAGGCTCCTGCAGAGGATGAAGAGGGACTGGATGCACACTGGCCGGCGCCCCTCGGGCCTCTGCGGAGCAGGTATGGTGGTCTCACTGGCCGTGCTGGTGCTTTCTGCCCTGACTTGCAGGCCAAGCTCGTGGGTGGTGGGCAGGCTGTCTCCGCACCTCAGCTGGCCCTGGAGGACTTTCAGTCACGGGGGCAGGGCAGGACTCATGGAGGCCCAGGCCACGCGGCCAGCCTGCCCTGACCCCCCGGTCAGTACTACAGAGCATGCCCGGGCCTCTGGGGGCGACTCCTTGGCCCCCAAAGGGTAGCTCTCTGGTTTTCCCTCTAAGCAGCAGCTGCCTGAAGGCAGTCCTGCGCCCCCGTCCCCGAGGTCTCGGGGTTTGCCGTAGCCCCTGGGCCTGGAGCCCTCCATGCAGGCTCTTACCCTGGCGCCCACCGGCTCCACGCCTGTCATGGAGGCCAAGGACCTGCATCCTGCTCGTGGCTACCAGCAGGGCCATCTCCCATTTCAGAGCCCAATTTCCAAGTGCACTGCCCGCTTGGGGCTTATCCTAGAATCAGCCTGGCTGTGGCCACCACATGGGGCCACTGCCTTTGCTCCCCGACTGTGGGCTGTGTGCCCGGAATCTTCACGTCCGTTGCCAACCAGTGAGAGTCCGCTGGCTAGCCTGAGGGTTACATGAATGACGTTCGCTTTAATTCTCCTTCTGCGAAGTGAAAGGGTGTGATGGGCGCCTTCTTCGTGGACAAGTCACCTAGAGCTGCACACAAAGCAGAGTGCAGCTTTCAGGGGCTGTGACGGTCCCACACTGCGCAAGTGCTCCCCATGGCGAGGCTGGGGACGCAGCGCCTGCAGGCCCCCCAGGCAGGGCTCTCCCCGCCGCAGGTCATCGGCCCGAGGGCTGGGCTGCACCTGTTCCGATTCCTCATTCCCGTCGTGCCCCCCTCCAGCACTTCTGGTTGCAGCCAGGATGCACGATTTCCGGAGAACCGTCAAAGAGGTCATCAGCGTGGTCAAGGTGTGCGAGTCCACACTGCGGAAGAGGTAGGTGGCTCTCGTTTGTGGCCTGGGGCACAGATGCTTGGCCGTCAGCCCCAGTCAGGCCCATTGGTCAGAGTCGCCTCCTGGGCGTCTCAGTCAGTCCTGGCCCCACACCAGCTGCATCTGGTTTCTCTCTAAGGTAGGTTGAGGTGGACTGTGGGAGCCCGGGTGCCTGGTTCTTCCACTCTGGGGGACGCCTGGCTGAAACCGAGGGCCGCTGGGCCATGTGTCCGGGTCCCCACGAGCTCCTCCTTTGGAGTGCGGTGTCCGTGGGGTGTCACAGCTCAGCCTCAAGTGCATGTGGACTATGACCGGACAGTCGTGAGCCTGAAGCCTGATTGCTGGCAGACCTGTAGTTGGGCCTGTTCTCATGAATCTGGAACATTCAGTGGCTGGTTTTCAGCAGAGATCGTATTCTGTAGTAAAGTATTTTGCTTGTTCTACCTCTAGTTCTCTTCAAAAAAATTTTAAAAAATTTGTTTAATGGTTGTTTTTGAGAGAGAGAGAGAGTGAGAGAGCATGAGCAGAGAGGGGGGAGACACAGAATCCAAAGCAGGATCCAGGCTCTGAGCTGTCAGCACAGAGCCCAACACAGGGCTCGAACCCACAAACTATGAGATCGTGGCCCAAGCTGAAGTCGGTCACGTAACTGACTGAGCCACCCAGGCGGCCCCCCAGATTTGTTACTGAATGTTTTGTAGGTTGGGGCGCTTGGGTGGCCCAGTCGGTTAAGTGTCCGACTCTTGATTTGGACCGTGGGATCGAGCCCCTAAGGGCAGGCTGAGGGCAGAGCCTGCTGGGGATTCTCTCGTTCTTTCTCTCCCTCTGCTGGCCCTCCATCTCTCTCTCTCTCTCTGTCGCTCGCTCGCTCTCTTCCAAACGAAAAAAAAAAAAGGTGTTCTGTAGGCTGGGTGATGTAGCAAATTGACCTCGAGTCACAATTACCTGGGGCTGCCGGCTTGGCCGCCTTCCTTCTGGGCCCTCTCTGAACCTCCCCGTGGGGGCGGCAAGGGGGCCACGGGCTTCCCTCCCAGGGCCCACTGCGGGCTGCGGCGCGTGGTGCCGGGTGCCGGCGGCTGACTCCAGGGCGGCTCTCCCGTCCCAGGCTGACGGAGTTCGAAGACACCCCCACCAGCCAGCTGACCGTGGACGAGTTCATGAAGATCGACCTGGAGGAGGAGTGCGACCCCCCGTCGTACACAGCCGGGCAGCGGAAGCTGCGCCTGAAGCAGGCGAGTCCCCGTGTCCGTCTGGTGCTCACGTCCTTCGAGGGGCTTCCTGGACCTCGTGTCACGTTCCTACCTGGGAACAAGCCGCTTAGTCACAGATGCCGTGCTGGGTCTGTGTCCGCCTGGCCCGCGGGGCGCGGTGGACAGATGGGTGGGCGGGCAGGGCTGGGGCCCTGAGGCCCCCCTCTCCCCAGGCCGAGGGCCCCACGCCTTCCCAGGGTGTTCCCGAGGTGTCCCGGGCCGGTGCCACCTTGCTCTGGGCCGGTCGTTAACACTTATCGGGAGAGCTGGGGGCCCCCATGTACGGCCTGTGGGGGCCCGACGGCCCTGGGGAGGCAGGTCCGGGCAAGGCCGGGGGCCTGCGAGGAAAGGTGGGGTGCGCGCCTCAGACCTCTCACCCCTGCCTGTCTCCGCTGAAGGTGCTGGGTGCTTTGTTTCAGCTTGAGCAAGTCCTGTCCAAGAAACTGGAGGAAGTGGAAGGTGAGCGGCTGAGTTAACGGCTCCAGACGCCTCGGGCTCCCGAGGACGGTGGGCTCCGTGCTCACAGTAGTCTTTTAATTTGCTGCTTCAGGTGAGATCTCCACCTACCAGGACGCGATCGAGAACGAGCTGGAGAGCAGCCGGCCGAAGGCGAAGGGCGCCCTTGCCAACCTGACTCGAGACGGTGCGTGCCGGCGTCCCTGCGGCCTCCAGGGGCCCGCCCCTGCCCGCCCCCGGGGAGTCCCCCTGCACAGGGCCACCCTCCAGCCCAGGGGCCCTGGCCACTGGCCACCTCCTGGCCCTGACGTGCTGGGCACAGCGTCCAGCCGCTCCCAGGACCCCCGCCCCCCAGGGTCCAGCCCTGGAGCCGTCCCCAGCGCCCAGATCTTCCTTCCAGACCTCGTGCTGCCGCCCGCCCCGGCCTGTGCCCTCCTCCGAGTCGTGGCTCAGGCGCACGTGTCTTCCCACCTCGGGGCACGTGCGTGTTCTCGGGTGGATCTTTCTGTGCCCATGTGGTCTTCCTTTGTCGCCCGCCTTCTGGGTTCTCTGGGGACCCCAGCTGTGTCCTGGTTGGCCAGGGCCAGGTGCTCTCGCTCGCCGCCCGCTCCTCTTCCCCGAGGTCACTCCCCCACAGCCCCCCAGAGCCCTCTGGCCTCGCCCCATGCCGCCTCCCAAGGGCCAGCAGCTTCTGCCCTGGGGTTTTCCTCGGCCCCCTCTGGCCCAGGCCACCCACATCCATTGCTGCCATAGGGGTGTCCTCCCCTAGTCTTCTGCTGTGCGGGGAGGACGCTCGGCTCCCGGGGCCACGCTCTCAGTCACCGGGTTTTCCGCACGAGTCAGATGGTGGCAGCGGGCCGAGATGCCGCCTCACCCTGTGAACGGAACGCCTGGGCCTGGTTTTCACGGGGTCTCATCTCCACCGCCAGTGAGTGTTCCCGGCGTTGGCGGAGCCTGTGGGCCCTTGTGAGCACGGCCCGCCTCCCGGGTTGTGCCCTGTCGCCGGGCCTCCCCTGCTGGGCCCCTGGCGCCGTCCACGCAGATGGGCAGAGCGGTGTCTGAGGGCATGTTTGGTTCGTGGTTTCCGTGGGATTCACTCTCCCCTCTTTCTGCATAGCGCTGTTTTCTGGCGCACCAGCCGGCTCCCAGGTGCCTGCGAGCCCGGTGTCTGTCCTGCCGCGTTCCTGCGAGAGCAGGGCCGTCTGCCTCCAGCTTCGCCCGCGTCCGGGCCTTCATGTGCGAGGCCCTGCCCTCACGCCGGGGCCTCTGGCTGGCGGTGCTCTCTGAGGACAAGGTTTAACTCAGTCTGGTTTTTGGTTAGTTTCCACATTGATCACGTGGCCCGTGACATGGTTGGCACCGCGCTCTGTGCTCCTCTGTGTGTTCGTGGCCCATCCCTGGTCTGTGGCAGGAGATGCCCATGGGCTTGGGGAAGGAGACCTGTGGGTCGGGCTGGGTCTCGCACTGGTTCGGACCTTTACTTGCTCTGCCCGGTGACCCCTCAGGGACAGAGGTGGCCAATGTGGGCTGCCCCCAGCGAGACTCCTGCGGCCGTTTTCTGACCTCACGGCGTGTCTGGTGCCTGGCTCTGGGTGACTGGGAGGGCCATCCTCAGGGCCGGCGTGCGCCCGTCCTGTCCATGTGGGCTGCTCCGGCCCCCCCACCCCCAGCCCTTCCCTGCCGTGCGGCCGAGAAGCGGAGCGGCCTGAAGGTTTTTCTCCCGTAGTAGGTGTAGCCCGTTGACGTGTGACCCTGTGACTTCTGACGTGGTGGTCTCCGCGCCGGGGACCCCCTCGCCGCAGCCCACAGGAGGGGAGCGTGGGTGGCATCCTCAGGCAGGGGCACGCAGGAGTCAGGGCAGAGCTCGGCAGATTGATCAAGAAGGGTCGTCCCCTCCACAGCTTTCCTGCTTCCAGGATGTCGGCGGTTCCCCTCCAGGTGTGAGTCCGTGCCCTCCCTGAGCTTGAACTCTAACACGTTCTGAACTAGAGTAAGGCCTGCCCCCCTTTTTTCTTAATCGTTTAATGTTTAATTTTGAGAGAGAGAACCAGCAGGGGAGGTGAGAGAGAGAGGGAGACAGAAGATCTGAAGTGGGCTCTGTGCTGAGAGCCAAGAGCCTGAAGTGGGGCTTGAACCCACGAATCACAAGACCGTGACCGGACCCAAAGTTGGACACTTAAGCAACGGAGCCTCCCGAGCACCCCTAGAGTAAGGTCTAACATAAGCTCTAAGCTTTGTAAGGAGTTATGCACGTTGTTGGTGACTTTTGAGTAGTTTTATCCAGGCGTAATTGACGTATAGCAAACTGCAAATTTAGAAGGTGGCATTTGGTGAGACCAGGCAGCGCCCCGGGCCTGTGTCAGCCCCTGTGCCCGGGGCCTGTGGAAGTCGGTCGTGCTTCCTGGAGTTTTTCCTCGTGGGATCATGAGGTGCATCCTGACTGCCCCCCGGCCGCTCCGCTCCGTACGAGTGCGCAGTCAGATGTGCAGCCCCCAGGCTGTGGTGCGTGGCTGGCCTGACGTGCGTCTGGCGTGTCCTCTAGGCTTGGGTGTCGCGCACACCGTGCTGAGGACGACTGTGCAGGTGACCGCGTGGACGTTTTCTTCCTCTTCTCCCGGGAGAGCGCCGAGGAGCGGACTTGCTGGCCAGCTGCGGGGCACGTGCCCCCGGCTTGGAGGGGCCGCCGCACGTGCGCCGCCCCGGGATTGGGGCCAGCTTCCTGACCCTGCTCACGGCCTGGCGGGAGGCTGGGGGTGCCCCCAGAGGCTGCGGCCCAGTCCCGACGGGCTGTGTGGTTTCCCATCCGGAAGCGTCGAGAGGTGCCTGCGAATCCAAGCCGCTCGCGGGAGGGCCGCGTTCTCGAGTTTGATGCGATTGAGTTACCGATGTTTTGTGGGTTTTCTCACGAGTCGCTTCCTAGGTGTGACTAGATGGTTTTGCCGAATTTAAAGCTACAGATGTTTTCTCCCCCTGAGAAAAAGCTGTGTTTTTAGGTCCCATGTTTATCTTGAGCGTTTTCTGCACAAACGTGAGGCGCAGGCCGAGGCGTGGGCGTCGGGCCCCATGGCCAGCCTCGGCTTTGAGCTGTTCTTTAGTCGGTTGGTTGTTTACGTTGGCGAACTAACTGCCATGTGCAGCCAGGGACGCTTCTCTGCACAAAGGGGGGACTCTGCCTTTTCGGCGCGGTTCACGGTGGCGCGTGCGGCCGTGTCCCTAGGCCCCGTGGAGGACGCCTCGCCCGGCGTGTTTGGTGAGGAGGATGCTGAGGACGAGGAGCTGGAAGCCGCCGCCAGCCACCTGAACAAGGACTTTTACCGGGAGATCCTCGGCAGCGGCCTGTCCGGCAGCTCGGAGGTGGGCGCAGACCCTGAGGGGGGCACTAGGCCCCCTGCCCTGGAGTCCCTGCTCGGCCCCCTGCCCACCGCGGCCAGCCTGGGCATCTCCGACTCCATCCGAGAGTGCATCTCCTCCCAGAGCCAGGATCCCAGTGAGTGCCCGGGGGCCCGGGGGGGAGGGAAGGGGGGCTCCTCCGGGCAGGTGGGGGGCGCTGGGGCCAGTAGATTCCAAGTCCAGATCACCCTCCCCGTCTGGGGGGGTGGGGTACGGTCTTACAGAAGGGTGGGTGCTGCGCCCGCGGTGTGAGCCTTCGGTGACCCCGGTATGGGCTCGTCACCCTCCCCAGCTCAGTCCCGGCCAAGTTCCTCCACGGACACGGGCTGGGTCCTCCGCCCATCCCTTCTTGTCGGACTCAGGGCACAGTCCCCACATGGTGGGCTCTGGCGCGGGCAGTGCTGGTGGCCGAGCAGGAGTATCGCCCCCACCCCCTCCTCTGGTTCTGCCAGGTGTTACCCCCGTGCCAGGCCTGGCCCCCTCAGGTGCCCCCAGGCTGCAGAGTGCAGGCCCTGCCTCGTCCCCAGGCACCGCGGGCTGGGCACGTGTGTGCCAGGAGCCTCTGAGAGGCTGTGCCGCTCAGATGATATCGCTTACCTGCAGCCAGACGTGGGACGGGCGGGCCGAGCCTGCCCTGATGGCGGGGACATCAGGATGAGAACGGTGACACAGACACGGAGCCTGGTGGTTAATTAAGTACATGCAGGTTGTCCTGCAAGAGCCAGTGCAAAGGCCCCGAGACAGGGAGGGACCGTTCCTGCAGGAGCTAAGCCGCTGGCAGGGAGGAGTGTGAATGCTGTCTGAGTGCCAGGGCCAGTCCACGGGTCTCGGCCCAGAGCAACAGTGTGGCCCACGGGCCGTGGGTGGATGCAGAGGACTGAGCAGAGGACCGTCTGGTGATCGATCCCGCAGAGAGTGGGGGCTGCCCCGTTTGCTGGGCCGTGCATACTGTGCTGTTTACCCAGCTGGGGGTGGCCAGCGGGGCTCGGGACGTCCTGCGTGGGTCACTGAGGACTCCCAGAGGTCCCTGCCCTACTCTGGAGACGCTGCCACCCCGCGGGGACTGGGGGGGCCGCAGGAGCTGTGGCTCTGGTATCGTGTCCTCGCTGCACCTGGCGAGAGCTACGCCCTGCTGGCCAGGACGGGCTCCCATGCAGCCTTGGCCAGAGCCCCTGAGTCCCGAGACAGCCGGGGGCGTGTGTGGTCGCTCCCCAGAACTCGGCCCCGAGTGACCGCTGCTGTGTTTCCCTGTAGCGGACGCCTGTGGGGACGGCGAGCTGGACCTCAGTGGCATCGATGACCTGGAGATCGACAGGGTGAGTGTGCGTGCAGGCTCCGCCCCCGGGGGCACGTGGTCTGTGCTGGCCATGCGCCCTGCCCTCCAGAGGGTGGGGTATCCCCACACTGGGCCACCACACAGCCACTGGGACCCTCGTCACTTCCCAGGGGGCACCTTGCCCTCAGCTCAGTTCCTTCTCAGGGACTTGTGTCCTTGCACGCTGGCCTGGCTCCTGTGCCCCTGCAGTTGGCCTTGGAGAGGGTGGGGGACGACAGGGTCCCTGACTGCCCCCAACCCCCCGGGGGCAGCCTGTAGCCTCGTGGGGCAGCCCACCCCTGACCCGTGTGTGCGAGCAGGGGGGCGTTGGTGGCTAACACCTGGGCACGGTGCCGCGTTCTGCGCAGTACATCCTGAACGAGGCGGAGGCCCGCGTGAAGGCCGAGCTGTGGATGCGGGAGAACGCGGAGTACCTGCGGGAGCAGAGGGGTGAGTGCCCGCCCGCCCGCCCGTCCAGGGGAGCAGGCCGCGGGGCCCCTGCTGATGCCAACATTTGGGGACTTTTCAGAGAAAGAAGCAAGGATAGCAAAGGAGAAGGAGCTTGGCATCTACAAGGAGCACAAGGTAGGGGCGCCTGTGCCCGTGGGGCCGGCCTCGCTCCCCCGGGTCACACCAGGGCTCCCAGGGGGCAACACTGACCTGTGGCCCTGGCCGCCCAGTCCTGACCGTGCTGGCCTCCCCTCGGACCGATGTGCCCTTTGGCTTTGGGGAAGATCCTAGGCAAGCTGAGTCGGGACCTCGTGACCTTCGGTGACACCCTGTCCCACCTCTTTGACACGGGAGAGCCTGCTTGTCATGCTGCCCTTCCTGCTTGCGGTCACAGCGACGTGGTTTGCTGCTCGTGTGGCTGGACAGGGAGCAGCTTTCTGGGGCAGAGAATGAAGGAGGCTGGGATGGCCCCGGAGCTTGGGCTCAGGGTTTGGGGCCCCCAGCAC
>PJEM01013124.1:18923-42864 GCA_004023845.1 Helogale parvula
GATGGTGACCTGCTCATTCGGAGAGCAGGTGGAAGCCGCCCCCGGGTAGGCCTGGGCTCCCGGGGGAAGGGGTCCCCAGAGGACCCTGATTGCTGAGCCCCCCACCTGCCGGTGTGCAGCCAGCCATGCCCCCACGTCCCCTGTGACACCTAGCAGGTTCGAGGGTGTTGGGATCCCCAGGGGGTGGTGACTCTCCTGTTTCCATTGAGCCCAAGAAGTCCTGTAAGCGCCGGGAGCCGATCCAGGCCAGCACAGCCGGGGAGGCCATCGAGAAGATGCTGGAGCAGAAGAAAATCTCAAGCAAGATCAACTACAGCGTGCTCCGGGACCTCAACAGCAAGGGTGCGGGCGGCCCGCCCGAGGAGGACGCGCGGCCAGGGGAGCGGGCCGGCGCCCGGAGGCTGTCGAGGAGGAAAACGCCTGTCAGGAGGCACAGGGCCGACCCTGTGACCAGCGTGGGGAAGAGGTACTGTGCCCAGCGGGCTGGGTGTCGGTCCTCAGCAGGGGAGGCCTGGCCGGGCGGTCAGCACCTCGATGCTGGGGGCAAACGTCGGCCTCGCGTGGCGGCCGCCGCCGTGCGTCTTCACGTTTGCGCGCAGGGTGGGGGTGGCCAGGGGCTGCGGCCCTGGAGAGGGGCTTGTGGCCTCAGGGCGTGTTCTGTTCAAGGAGTGGGGAGCTGGCCTCTCCTCCCTGGAGCACCCCCTGCCCTGGCCGCACACACCTCTCTCTGCTCAGAGGATAGGACAGGGAGCAGAGAGCACACCGTGGGGGTTGGGGGAGTGGGGAGCAGGGAGCAGGCCGCCTGGGGGGGAGGGGAGCACACCGCCGGCAGGGGTGGGGTGGCGAGCGGGATGGGCCCAGGGGGTCACCCGCCTGCCCAGAGGCGCCCTGGATGGCCTGCAGGGGCCGGGTGGCTGACCTCCCTCCCCGCCCCCCACGTCCGCCCAATCTCTGTTGCTACCAGTTCTTAACTCTAATTGATCTGAGAAATAAGAACATTTTGATTTGCTGTGTTTGTTTCAAGTGGGAGTAAAAATTGTCATGGTTTCTGTGACACTGTATTTTAAGTTTTGTTTGTTTAAATAAGGTTTGCACCCAGTGTGGAGCTTGAACCCATGGCCCCGAGATCGAGAGTTGTGTGCTCCACAGACTAAGCCAGCCAGATGCTCTTGGTGACACAAACTTTTTTTCTTTTAAGTGTGTTTATTTTGAGAGAGCGAGAGCGGGGGAGGGGCGGGGGGGGTAGAGAGTCCCAAGCAGGTTCCACACTGTCAGCACAGAGCCTGATGGGAGGCTCAAACTCAGGAACCATGAGATTGTGACCTGAGCCGAAGTCAAAAATCCGACGCTTAATTTGCTGAGCCCCCAAGCATCCATGACCGTTTTTTAATAAGTTGGTTAATCCGCTCCCTGGTTCTCAAGCGCCCAGGACGGCCTGCCAGCCTAGCACCCTTCTGGTTGTGGTCCGGGGCCTGGGGAGGCGCCCCCAGCCTGTGCCCTGCCTGCTCAGTGGACCCCCCAGACCGGGAGAGGCAGCCAGGGGACCTGAGCCCTCAGGAACGTTGCCTCTGGTCGCCAGCGGACAGGGCGCAGAGCAGCCCATCTCCTAGGTCGGCTGTGCCCCGTTGGCCCTACTGTGTCTGCAGTCCTGAGGGGGCAGCGGGCTGTGGGCCGAGGGAGGAGCGGGCTTCCCAGGTGCTCGTGGACCCTCCTCTGGGCTGTTTGGCTCAGACCCCCGCCTCCCTGCCGGCCGCCCACACTGCTGACACCCGTGACCCTTCTCCAACCAGGTGGGCGGACAGGGCCGACCTCCGGGAGGGGGAGGCGTCCACCTCTGTGGGACTCGCTCTCCCTGAGCAGGTCCTGTGGACTCTGCTGGCCGCACGCCTGGCTCCTGCCCAGAGGCCGCCGGCCTGAGACTGTGCTGAGCAGAAGCGCCCCATGAGTGCCCCGAGCGCCCACCCGTCCGCCCCCACTGCCAGGGGCTCGTTGGCATGTCACAGTGGTGGGGTGCCACTCGGTCACCTGAGCTCCCCAAATGCTCTCCCTCACCAGCCCTGGGGCAGGGTCCCTGAGCGTGGATGGCTTCTGTGGCCAGGCCGTGGGAGGGGAACCTCCCTCTTCTCAGCTGGGGTCCCAGCGTCACCCCGGATGGGTCAGCGTCGTCCGGGGAGTCTTGGCGTTCCTCTCCTTCTTCTGTTCATCACGTGATGGTATGGCAGGTGCTCCGGCTTTTGTGTTCAGAGGTTCTGGGGGGTAGACCCCCACCCGCTCCAGCTATTTAGCCATAGGGAGGAGCAGCGCTGTGGCCGCCCCGCTGCCCACAACCCTCACAGGCTTGTCCGGGGCCCAGGGCAGCCCGGCTTCAGGTCTGTGTCCCTCAGCTGTGGAGGGACGCGCCGCAGGTGGCCCAGGGCTGCCTCCTGTGGGCCCGTTTCGTGTCCTAGCTGAAGTTGGCGTTTGCCACTGACGTTTTGGAGAAGCTTTCCCTAGAAGGACCTGCTTTCCAGCCTCGGACGAGGGCTCCGCCCCCCCCCCCCTTCCCGTTCCCAGCACAGTGGCTCTGCCCCCACGGGGTCCAGTGTTCACCCATGCCAGCGCTTGGCCTGTGAGGTGGGGGCTCGGGGACAGATGCTGTCCCTCTTGAGTCTGTGTCCCGTGCACCTGTGATGGCTGGAGCCACGTGTTCAACGCAGGCACAGGGCGCACGTGCGCAGCCCCATAGGGAGTGGAGGACTTGCTGACTGAGAAAAGGCGGAAGGAGGGGCCGGAGGGCAATGAGCTAACGGCCTGCAGGGTCTGCTGGGAAGAGTGAAGTCAGAGTGAGCCCTGAGGAGGCGGTCAGGCCGCGGCTGTGCTCTTGGGGGAGTGGAGATGCCGCTGTCAGAGACCGTGCATCTCAGCGCGGCCCCCTGTCCCCCCACCAGCAGCCCGACCCGGGCTGAGGCCCCCGTGCTGTACTTCCTTCTAGGTTGAGGCCCATGGTGTCTGCGCAGCCGGCCAAGAAGGCGGCCATCGGAGAGGTACGGGGCGCGGCTGCAGCGGGGGTGGGGGCTCAGACACAGGGAGGCCTGCGGGTGGCAGGGAGGTGTCTGAGGAGCCGGCCTGCCACCCTGAGGCCACGCTGCAGAGCGATGTCCTCAGACAGCGTGCACTCTGGGCGAGGCTTCCTGGGTGGTGTGGTGTGTGTGCAGGCCGAGGGGGAGGTCACGGGCTCTGAGCGTCCTCACTGACTGCTCTGGAGGCGTGGGAGGAGTCCCTGCCGGGAGCCCCCAGGGCCTACGGCTTCCGGAGCCTGTGTCCCTCGCCCACAGACCTTGCCCCCGAGCCCACCCGCCCTGGGAGCCGAGCCCACCAGGCCTGCGGCGGTTCTGGTGGAGAGCGGGCCTGTGTCGTACCACCCCGAGGAGGAGCCCGACGAGGAGGAGCCCGACGAGGACGACGGGGAGCCCTGTGTCAGCGCCCTGCAGATGCTGGGCGGCAGCGGTGAGGGGGGCGCTGGCGCCGGCCGGGGCGGGGGTGCTGCGGAGAAAGGCTCCAGCTCTCTGCTCCTGGCCGCTCTCAGCTCAGGCTGGTCAGCTGCAGAGTCTGTTTTTTGTGTTTATTTTATTTTTGAGAGAAAAGGAGAGAGAGGACCGGGGGGGGGGGGGGCAAAGAGAGGGAGAGAACCCCAAGCAGACTCCACAGGGTGGACCCTGATGGGGGCCCGAACCCACAAACCGT
This sequence comes from Helogale parvula, assembly GCA_004023845.1. Taxonomy (NCBI): domain Eukaryota; kingdom Metazoa; phylum Chordata; class Mammalia; order Carnivora; family Herpestidae; genus Helogale; species Helogale parvula. The sequence goes on from PJEM01013124.1 coordinate 22,647, forward strand.
GAGGTTGTGACCTGAGCCGAGGTGGGCTCTCAGCCGACTGAGCCACCAGGAGCCCCAAGCCCGTCAGCTTCAGCCTCAGTCTTTCTCCCCGGGGGAGGCTGGGCTCTGTCCGCCCCGAGAACCCCGAGCCTTGGAGGTCACGGACCGGGCCCTGCCTGACACGAAGGCCGGGGGCCCCAGGTCGTGGGGAGCCGCCGGGCCGGCGGGAGCAGGGCGCCTCGCTGCCGCTCCGCTCACACGGCGCTCTGCCAGGCGCCAGGGCGGCCACAGCTCCCTTCTGTGCTCCGCAGATTACGGCTGCGACGGTGAGGACGACGATGGGTACTGAGCCGTGGCCCTGCCGCCGGTGGTGTCTGGACGGGGGGCTCGGGCGGGCCCTCGCCGCAGTCACTCAGCACCTCCGCGCACTCGCTGCCAGGACCACATCTGGAGCGTCGCCAGAGTGTTTCTGCCCAGCAGGGGACTGGACCCCTGTCTGTGTGTTTGGTCCCGTGGAAGGAAACTGAGGCGCGAGGAGGCCCACTCTGCAGAGTGAGTGGAGGGCTGAATGGGCTCTGCCCCTTGTGGAGCTGGGTGCCTGGCCCCTGCCTCCCCAGAGCTGAGAAGCAGCACCTGGCCCCACCCCTGCGGGGCCAGGGCCGCTCTGTGCCTGCAGCTGCGTCTTCAGCCAGACCCCGGACCCAGGCCCACTCCTGGCCCCCAGCCAGCCGGCCATGAACTGAGTCGGCCACATGGCTGAGCAGACAGGACGGTTGGCTCCATGTCCCCAGGCTGCACAGCTGGCCTGGGTGGTGCCCCCACAGCCCCTGCGGCTGCTCGGGGTGTCGGGCTGGCCCCGCTGCACGGAGCTGAAGCCGGAGCCGCCTCTTGTCTGACCTGGGATCTGGCTCCGTGTCCACGGAAGGCTGGTAGGCAGAGGGTCTGCAGGCCTGGCCGCCCTGCTCCGAATGGCTCCTGCTGCTCTCGGCCGCCCGAGGGCCAGGCTTCGTCACCAGAAGGCCCAGTGACCACTTTCAGGGTTTCTGCTTGGGCGTCGCTGCTCTGGACGTGGCCGCGGATGCAGGGCAGATGCTTTTGCTGTTCAGGGCCCCAGACCTGGCCACCCTGCCCCCCTACAGTGGCAGAGTGGGGCCCCACTGCCTTCTCAGGGCCCAGCCCTCCATCCCCAGGGCTGGGCCAGGCCCCCCGTCCCAATGCAGCAGTCTGCAGGGGAGTGCTTTGAGGTCCTTGACTAGATGGGTGTGTGCCCAGCAGCCAGTTTGGACCCCGGAGTTCCTCAAAAGCTGGAGAGAAGTGCGAGTTTAGTGCAACAGGAAGATGGCCGTATCAGCAGAACCCGCCGAGGCCATGGCCTGTGCTTCCGTGTCTGGGCCCGGGGCCTGCCCCGATGGAGTGAGGCCCCAGCGGGCATGGGGGGAGTGTGCTGCAGGCAGGCTGGACTGAGGCCCAGCTCTGTGGTCAGGTGCTCGAGGGGGACGTGGTTCAGGTTCATTGGCAATCCCCTTGTGCCCGAGTCTGTCCCTGGCACAGGCCATCCTGGCCACGGCCCCTCATGGGCCCACAGGGCAGGGAGGCCTTGGCCACAGTGGCTCTGAGAGCAGCCCCAAGCGCTGGCTTCCTGACTGGGTGGGGGTTCACTATATCATTTGGGGAGCAGAGGGTGGGCCAGGCCTGGCCAGGACAACCAGCACCCGGGACTTCCGGGTGGAGGTGTGGCAGTGGCCGTGGAGGGGACAGAAAGGCCCTCTGGGACATGGGACCACCTCCACCGAGCTCTGGCAGGACACGTTCCCCCAGAGGCTGGACAGGGGAGGTTTCCTTGGGGGGGGGTGCTCTGCCCCAGGGGGGAGTGGGGTTTCTGTGGGCATGTGCAGTGGGCATGGGGGCTCTGAGGGAGGAGGCAGGTGCCCAGGCAGCCAGTGTGGCCAAGGCCAGGAGGCAAGTGCAGCTTGGTTCCCCGTCCACGTCTGGGGACAGAAGGGGGAGAAGCACACTCAGAGGAAGGGCTGGGGCTGTGGGGCAAGCGACTGTCCCCGTCCCCAGAGAGGATGTGAGGAGGACAGTGAGGCCCTGGCCGTGACCTGGGGCCTGGCAGCCAGCAGCCCCTGTGCTCTGTGTGCAGACCACCCCTGCCACCAGGGTAGGCTTGCAGGGCACACGCAGGCTTATGTGCCCCTCTGCCCCACATTGGGACACTCTGAGAATGACCCACTCCATCCACTGCTGGGCGTGGGTCTCTCCAGGGGGCCGCGGGGGGGGGGTTGCAGCTGCTGGGACACGTGTCCCTGCTGGCTGGGTGGCAGCAATCTGCACCCAGAAACCTTGGGGAGGTCTGGGTGCCTAGACCAGGGAGAGAGAGGCAGGGCCCTCCTCCCGCGTCTGAGGGTCAGGGTCACCGAGGTGCAGAGGGCCAGTGGGCAGTCAGACCCAGGCTGGGGTCAAGCCCCAAGGGGGTCTGTCTGACAGTGGGCCTGTCTGGGGAGTTCCCCCCCCACCACGTGCAGGTGCTGCAGCCGGGTCCCTGCACTGTGGATGGACGGTGCCAGCTCCACCCTGATCTTAGCTGAGACTGGAGGGGCACAGGAGCCTGCGTCACCTCTCAGGCCACCCAGTGTGACAGGGTGACAGCCACCCCCTTCCTGAGTGCTGGGACCTGGCCATGGGGCCCGGCCAGCGACAGCAGGCATCCTGAGAGGAGCATGGGGATCCCCTCTAGCTGTGTGCGAAGCTTGGGGGCTGTCAGGTGAGGGGGCACTGTGAGCATGCAGCACCTGTGGGACACGCTTGGGGGCCGGGCTCTTCCTGGGGGACTGGAAGCAGCAGGCAGGTGCGTCCCGCAGGCCCCAGCTGGGAGCAAAGCGCCCACTGGTTCCTGGCCCCCCAAGTCCAATTTCCCTTGGCCAGCACATCCCCCGCAAGAGCAGTGCAGCCCAGTGAGCGAGAGCCAGCACTGGCCAGGATGGGGCACCACGCACTAGCAGGTGTGCAGGGACACGCCTGTCCCCACACAGGCCTGCATGTGCACAGGCACGTCCTGGGTCACAGCCTCTGGAGCACCCTGGGCGCCCAGGGCAGGCGGCCTCCCCTGGTGGCTGTGGGCCTGCTGCTCTCGCCAGTGCTTCTCACGGGGCGCCTGCGGCAGGGCCTGCCTTGTACCCAGTCCACAGTGAGGATGGGGGACAGCCAAGGCCTGGGGCGTGTCTGAGGCACCTGCTGGTCCCCCGCCCACCCTGTGGCTGTGTGACCTGGCACCAGTCCATCCCCGAGCCGGAGTCGAACTACAGGGTACCTTCCGGATGGCTGCAGGGAGATGGGCAGGCCACAGCATGGGGGGGCAGGTCTGACTCCCCTTCCCCAGGCAGGGGGGCCCCTCGGGGTCGCCCAGCAGGAGCCTCGACAGACCGACAGACCGGTCCCAGGCATGGGGGCAGACAGTGGGGGGCCCGAGGGCAGAGAGGGAGGTAGCATGATGGGAGTGCCCTCTGCATCCACCTCCCAAGGGCTGTCCCCAGGACATGACATCTATGCAGTCCCTGCAAAAAGCCATGCTCCATTCCAGCCTCCCACACCTGCCCTGCTGCCCACTGTCACCTGTGACGTTGTGGTGACACCAGCCTGTGTGTCCTCAGGTCTTGTGTGCCCTAGGCTCACATAACCCATCTCCCAGCTGCTCCCTGCCAGGTGCCTTCCTTCGGCCCCTAAGTGGGCAGCCATGCTGATGGCCTGAGGGCAGTGTGGGTCTCTGGAGGAGGGGCTGGGCAGCCCCCAGGGTGTCCTGCTGGGCCCCGTCACCCTCCGTCCCGCCCTCCCTGGACCAGGCCTCTCTGTCCACCTCCTCCCTCCAGCATCCTGTCCGCCCACCCCTCTGTCCACTGGGTGGCTGCGGCAGGAGCAGGTGCGTCCTCCGCGGGCCCCTCAGCGGCTCCGTGGTGCCTTCCAGGTGGGTCCAGGGCTGCAGACGTTCCAGTGGGGCAGACTCAGGGACTTGAACTGCAGGCCACACACACAGCCGGCAGGGGGACGAGGTCCCTCAGGCTGACCACGTCACTGTCTTCAATCCTGTCCTGCCCCCTGGCAGCCGCTTGGGCGCCCAGGCCAGACCTTGCCTGGCTTCACAGACGGGTTGTTAAACTGAGCGCCTCCTGCCCCAGCCTGGGAATGCCACGTTCCCCGAATAATAAAGACTAGGAGCCTCGAAGTGGCAGTGTCTGCAGTCTTTGTCCAATGTGTCAAGGTCTCTAACACCTCGCTGAAGGGCTGGTTGAGCCCCCCGCCCCCCCCACACACACTGCAGACTCGCTGTGTCCCATATGCCAGCCCTGTCCCTTTCTTGGGTCTGAGGGCCCCCTAGCCCAGAGAAGTGGCAAAGACAGGCATAGAGAAGAGGCACCAGAGCCCTGGAGGCCCAGCAGGAGCTGAGGAATCTGCTGGGCTTCCCGGACACTCCTCTGCCCCAGGCCCCTCCATGTTCGGCCACCTGGCCCAGCAGACCATCTGAGCTCTCAGCCTGCTCCCCCATGACACCCCCAGCTGCCTGCGACCCTAGGGAGCCCCTTCCCCCATAGGGCTGGTTCCAACTCCTGCAGCCACACTCTGGGGGAGCAGGGGTGTCCCAGTGCCAGCCAGGCTTGGGGAGGACTCGCCCGGCAGGGGGCAGGACTCTGCTGGTCTGCCCTGCAAGAGGACTGATGGCCTTTCTTGTGCCCCTCCCGCCATTCCACCACCAGCGCCAAGTGCTTACTGACACCCAGGGGTCAAGCTGCCACTTGAGCAGGACACTCAGCCACCCTGTGCACGTGACCTGGCCCCTTGGAGGATGCCAGAGGGGCTCCTGAGTCCAGGCCTCAGGCTTCACGTGGGGACCATGCTGTGTGTGGCCAGCAGCTTCCTTCAGCACCCCTCTGTGCCTACGTGCCTGGAGGGCTGGCTGGTCCTTGGGGAGGCCTGGGCCCCAGCCAGGCTGGCAAAGGGTAGTGGCCAAGGGACTGGCTCCAAAGTCACAGGCCCTTCAAAGGGACGTGGGCGGTAGCAAAGTGGAGACTCTTTATGGCTTTCCGGCCGGCAGAGGAACCTGGCTCAGGAAGCCATTGTCCCCATACAATGGGCCCGGCTGGGACCTGTGAGCACAGGGGGCCCCAGACTGGTGGGACCTGACCTTGACCCTGATCAACCACCGATAGTTGCCAGCACCTTCTCACGGCCACCACAGCTGGCGCTGGCCAGGAAAGTGGACAACCGCCCCCAAGGGCTAGAGCACCAGGGAGGAGCAGGTGGGGAGCACTTCTGGAGCAATCCCGGGGGGCTGTGGTGGAGGTGCTCCGCAGCCTAGGCCGGCTCACAGGTGGGCAGGGAGGGGCTGATCACCTTCCATCACAGGGGACAAACTGTGGAGGCCACAGAGAGACCCCTCCAGCAAGCACCCAGGAGGCCAGTCTCTGCCAGATGGCGCAGGGGCTGCCCTTGGTTGTGAGGGGCCTTTGCACCAGCCAGGCTGAGTCCTTGCAACGAACAGGGACATTGTCTGCCGGGTACCAACCTGGTGGGGCCTGAGGTGACCATTGTGGCCCCGCACCTGCCTGCAGCAGCGACTGGAGCTGAGCAGGCACCTGGGGGTGGGAGTGGGGGGGTCCCCTTAGGCAGGAGGCCACGGGTCAGCAAGGGCCAGACTTTGGCAGGACCTGCGGGGTCCCCGCAGGGCCCAGCAGAGGGCGGTGGGCCAGGCAATGGAGCCAGGGCCGGCACCTGCCCCTGCACAGCCTCACCTAGGCCCTACATGGGGTCGTGTGTGTTACACACTCAAGTGCGCACACAGACCATGTGCTTGTCATGTCAGTGATGGGGAAATGGAGATGTCCGTTCACGTCTCTGTGCCCACTGCCCTCAGATCTCCCTGCGGCCTCCCCACGAAAACCCCTAGCAGGATGAGAGTGTTTCCTCCAGCCGCACACGCAGGACTCTGAGGATGTGTTATCTCCCACCCATTGGTTCTCAGATGTGTTCACTCAGCAAGCGTGTGCAAAGCCTCCCAGCAAAGGTTTACTCTGAGGTCGGCCACGGGACACGGCAAGGTGGGAACAGCCTCCGCGCTCTGGGAAGTCCAGCAGGCAGGGGTGGGAGACAGAGCAGATCAGGAGTGCAGCCCACTGGACCGCAGAGAGGTGGGCTTCGAGGGGGGCGGGGAGCCAGGCAGTGTCTGAGCAGGTGGCCTCACGGGGATTGGCAGCAGCAGGTTGGCGGGTCTGTAGAAGGTGCAGGGCAGCTGGGAGGAGTGTAGGATGACAGGGAGGCCACAGAAAAGGGATGGAAATCTGGAGCCCATCGGCCTTTGGGTGGGATTCCAGGACCCCTCGGTGCAACCCCAGACTGGGAATGGGAATATTGGGAGAGGCGTGGTGGTTGCGTGGCCCTGAGGACCGCACAAGCACGCAAGGCTCACAGCACTGCGCGCAGGCGCACTCCGTTCCCTTCTCCGGCGGGCTCTGCGAGTGCCTGGGGGCGGCCCGGGCCCAGCCAGCAAGAGGCGCTGCAGGACGGTCAGGGAGCTGCTGCGCGTGCAGGAAGAGAGCCCTCTAGTGGTCTTGTGTGTGTCTGCGCACTTGTGTGGGTCAGTGCCCTGGGGAGCCCTGCTCCTGGGGGCACTTCTCTTTGGGAAGGAGTCCACCCAGGTGGCTGGCTCCTTTGCTATTTACATCTGCACCAGGTGGTCTGATGCAGGCACAGATGCCCCTCTTGACCCCCTGCTGGGCCCTCTCCACTCACCCCTCAGCTTCACTTCCCGTCTCACCCACACAGTGTCCCCAGGACCCCTGGGTGAGGGGCAGGTTCTGCGGTGGACAGAGGACTCCGGGTTCCTGTGGAGGGTCCAGATTTCGTGGAAACCTCTAGGCTATGTGCAGTGGTGACATCTTTAGGAGGCCCTGGGGTGAGAGGGGTGTAGGGGTTAGGAAGACTTCCTGGAGGAGGAAGGTCCATTCTGGGACTCAAAGGAAGCTGGTCAGGCCACAGTGGGACACAGAAGAGGCAGGTGGGCCACCGACCTGGTGACAGAGGGCATGGGAGAGGAGGGGGACATCTGGTCAAAGCCTCGGGGGGTGGGAGAGGTCAGGACGGGGTGTTGTGTTTCTTGCAGAGGAGGGGCGAGGGGAGTCCTGAGTCCGTGGGTGGGGAGCAAATATGTGTCCAAAGAGATGGGCAGAGGAAGTCCTGGCGGCCCCTGCAACCCTGGCTGCTCACCTGCTGGCTTTGGGCACCTGGGGGGGCAAGGAGGCAGAGAGCCCTGGTGGCTGGGGTTGGGGCGGGAGGGACCTGCAAGTCTTTCCTGAGGGCAGAACTGGACCCTAAAACACGGGGAAGGTGGTGGGTGGAGTGGGGTTGAAGGGCAGGGCTGGGCCAGGCCAGGGATGCTGGGAATGGGGTTCAGAGTGGCCTTGCCAGCCAGGTGCAGGCTGGGGTGAGAGCAGGAGGGCACAGGTGGGGGAGGGGTGTGTATGGGGGGGCAGGGTGTCCCCAGGCCAGGCTCCCAGTGAGTCACTGCCAGCCCGGCGTCCCGGCGCCGCAGGGGCCCAGGCTGGGCTGGCCGCAGGAAGCTGATAAAGGGCCAGAGTCAAAAGCCTCCAGGCCTCTCACTTCCTGCAGCCCCAGGAGCAGGGCTGGTGCTGGGGGTGGGGGTTCCTGGCGGGCATCTGCTGATGCAGGCCCAGGTGTCCATGGCCTGGCCTGGGTGGCCGGCAAAAGAACACAAATTGTGACCTATGACCGCCTGGCTCTGCCTTCGGAGGATGTGATCGGGGACGTCATGGTGGGCACAGGGAGCCTGCGGCGGCCGCGGGCAGGAAGGCAGCGCAGAGGCAACAAATCGAAGGGCAGAGAGGAAGGGGTGGTCAGGGCCAGGACACAGCCAGGGCCAGGGCAGGGGCAGACAGGCCAAGTGGGTGCACGTTTACCTGAGGGCCACTCTGTCACCTGAAGGTCAGGGATGTGTCCATCTGTCTATCCACAGAGTAGTCATGGTGACCCGGGAGGTGGGGTGCTCCTGGGAGGCAGGAGGGGCGGGACGCCAGCTGGCAGGGGCGCTGAGGCACCCAAGCTGCGTGGGCGGCCCCATGGAGCCACTCCCGGTGACCGCAGCCAGCGCCTCTGCCATGCCTGATCTACAGGATCAGATCCTGTAGAGACGGGGGAGGGGCAGGCAGGGATGTCACCATGAGCGAGAGCAACCTCGCCCCACGCCACCCAAACTGTTCCTGCTTCCTCAGGGCCACATCCCAGCACCACCATCACCGCGGTCACCCCACCAACCCAACCTCTGGGGCCCTGTGGCAGAGCCATCATGCTTGTGCTCTCCCTGCCAAGGATGGCAGCCGACGGCCACCTTCTTCGAAGCCACGCCACCATCACGGATAGGCGTCCCACCCAAACAAGGCCACCGAAGCGCAGAGAGGCGCCGACGTGCCCCAGCAGGGCTTCTGATGCGTTTGGGGGAGAGAATACCAAAGACCACGCCCTCCGCAGATCTCCGCCGACACTGCACGAGGCCAGGCGTCGGGGCAGCCCGCGGTTCCGCTTTGTCAAGGTTCGGGGGCTGGGCCACGCGGGAGGCGGGACCACTCCCGCGCTGAACTTCCTGATTGGCCTCTGCGCGGTCGACAGGGGCGGGCCTGTCGCCCATTGGCCTGCAGCTGGAGGGGCGGGGCCGCCGTCAGCCCAGCTCTCCCGCCGTGCGTCCCGAGACCGGGGGAGCGCGGGGACGCCGGGCGGCTGATCGCGTCTCCGGGCCGGGCCGGGTGCGCGGGGCGGGGCGGGCCGGGCCGGGAGTCAGTCCCCGCGCCGGGCGCCGCGGAGCGGGGCCTTATCAGCGCGAGCAGCTGGCGGCCAGTCAGTGCGCGAGCGCCCCGGCCCAATTCAATGGCCATTGTCCGCCGGCCCCTTTGTTCGGGAGGCGGCCACTTCCTGTGGGGCCGGGCTGGGGCGGGAGGGCAGGAAACGCGCCGAGCCGAGGCCCAGACGTTGAGGCCGCCCGAGCCGGGGTCAGAGGCAACGGCTACTTGCCCCAAGGGGCGCCCTGTGCTTGGGGGTGGGGGGTCGGGGGACTGCGAACAGACGCCGGCCTTGGCCAGGACTCAGACTCCTCGGAGTCTGAGTCTGCCCATCTACTGGGTGGGTGGGTGGGCCAGAAGGTCCCCGCCAGGGGAGGTGCTGGTGGGGGCTGGGCTCATGAGATCAGATCCTGTAGAGACGGGGGAGGGGCAGAGGAAGCCTGAGGGATATCCTCAGGCAGAGGAGTGCCCCTCCCAGGCCTGCCCTCCTCTCCCACCCCTGGCTGGGGATAACTGGCTCCTAGAAGCTCGGAACCGCTGAAGGCAGGACTCAGATTCCAGGGAATGGAAATCCAACTCCCACTGCCTGTACAGGAGGAGAGAGTCCACTCAGGACTCCAGGCTGACGACTGGACTGTGACCTGGAGGGAGTGGGTAGTGAGGGAAACTGAGGCCCAGGTGCTGCCCCACCAGGGGCCAGGCCTCCCATTCCGCCTTCCCCTGGGCTCTGCTGGGCAGTCCTGCCCACTGAGGGCCTGCTGTCTTCTTGGGGCCCCTCACCAGCCCTCTGATGGGCTGGACGATGATCACATGCTCGCCCACAGCTGGAAGTGGGGCCTACCGGTTGGGTGGGAGATGGGAACTGGCCCAGCACCGGCACTCACCACTCCTGTGCAAGCCAGTCAAGGCACAGATGGTCATGGCCTCTGCTGCTGCCCACGCGGAGTGGGCCTTCCTTGACCGACCCCCATCCTGCCCCTCTCCCCAGTGTCCTGGGATCTCTTGCACTTCCTCTGAAGCCCCATGTGGCCTGCGCTGCCCTCCCTGCCCCCCAACCTCAATCCAACTCAATGAGAAAAAACTGTGGGCATTTCAATGGCAGAACTTGATGAAAAGTTAGTAACAGAGAGCTCGGAAGAGGACCAAGAGGACAGTTGGGCAACCTGGAGATTGAATGCGCAGGAGGCTGCTGTCCGAGTCCAGAGGGGCTGGCGGAAGGGCGCCACCCAGCCCCCATGTGGCTGAGTCCCTGTGGGGACAGTGCTCCTGTGACCCTGAGCAAGCCTTGCACCCCTCTGAACTCCTTAGCTGTGACACGGGGATTTGTGCAAGTGAGGCGAGGCGTCAGACGGAGGGCGCCCGGCACAGCTGTGGAACTCAGGAGGTGCCTTACAAAGGGCAGCGGGCACCCACCAGGAAAAGAGGGGAGCCATGCCACCCGAGTGCCTTAGCCTTAGGAGCTGGAGATCACAAGGTCTAGGAGAGGCTTGATCTTGCAGCCACCAAGTAGTATGGAATGGAAGAGGGGTAGGGGGACAGAGCCACAAGGGACACGGAGGAATGAGCCACAGGGGTGTGCAGAGCTCCAATCCCACACAGGGTGCCCGCCCCCAGAGAGCAGAGGGGAGGTGGGAGGAGCCCTCGAGCTGTGCACTCCATCACTTGGGAGGGCTGGGAGCAGCCAGTGCCGTGTGGTCCAGAGGGTGTCTCGCGGGCTCAGCAGCAGGATTTCCAAACGGAGCCTCGCCTTGTGACCACGTGGGCCAGCCCAGCACGGGTGTCAGGGACCTCGAGGAAAGGGCTGTGTGTCACCCAGAGCAAGGTGGTCAGTCCTACTATCCCTGCACTGTAGGGGCCCTGAAGGGAGACGGCAGGGGACGGGAGAAAGGTGTTCCCCAGGGAAGGACCCAGAACTCCAGGGGAGGAGTGGTCTGGCCATGGTGGCTTTTGGTGTGTGTGGGGGGAGGGAGGGGGTTTGCAGAAGCCCCAGGAGAAGACAAGAGGGTGGTGAGCAGGGCCTGGCCCAGGACAGACCAGGAAGTGAGTGTCCACGGGAGGGATAGTGGCTGGGCTTCTGGAGGACACGTGGGCCCTTTGGCCCTGGGGACCCCAAAAATGTTAAAATATAGTCAGGAGACGCGTTGACAGCCCGAGGGCCCTGGAGAGCATGTCAGCGCGGAGCGGCACGGCAAAGGACCCTCCGAAGAGGCCGCAGCCCCGGTGTTGAGGGCGGAGGTGGACGGAGAGCAGCTCAGTGTGAGCCAGGCCAGCATCTGTCCTGAGGGCCCTGTGCTTGGCCGCCGGCCTGGCCCCCTCCCCTCCCCTGCAGGCCCCCCCCCCCAGGTCCTGCCCTCAGCCCTCTTCTCCATGAGGGAAAGGCCTCAGGGGGTGCCCTCGGGCTCTGTCTGCCACCGTGAGGGACTGTCCCCACCCGCTGGGCAGGTCTGACATCCCCTAGGGTCTGGGGCTGCCTGCCTGAGCCATTCACGACTCTGTCACCCGGCACCCAGCACCACCTTCACCCGGCACCCAGCATGGTGGTCCTCACAGGCCATCACTGCTCAGCCTCCCAAGTCCCCCAGGCCACCCTGCCCTCCCCTACGATGTAGAAGGAGGCCCAGGCAGTGCCATGGCCACCCCTCTCTCGAGCCTGCCCCCGCCACCCAGTGCCCATGGCCTGCCCTCGGTACTCAAGCCCACAGCACTCTGTCCCCACTGCTCCCCAAGACGCTCTCCTCACGCCCCCCGTGGCTGGCTCCTGCACAGCTGTTAGCCCTTCGCTCGGGTCCCCCTCCTCCGGGAAGCCCCCTATGGCATCTCCCAGCCCTGTTGCCGCCTGTCGGGCTCCAGCCGCTCGGCACACGGTCGGGCTGAAGCTCAGAGGACAGATGGCTGGCAGACCTTGACAGGCCCTGGGGGTCTGGGGGGTGCAGGGTCCCAGCGGCACCCAGCCCTAGCGGACTTGGCCAGAGGCTCCTCTTGTGGGAGGTCTCTGTGCGAATCACCCCTCAGGCCCAGGCACAAATGCAGGAAATAGCCATTCTGTGAGACTCTATTTTCTCCGGCAAGGGAAAGTCTGTCACACGAAGGGCATTGTTCCCCGGCTCATGCTTTCCGGTGGGCACGGTCCGCGATGGGGCTTGCGCGTTCTGGGGGCTCCCGGCCAAACTGTTTCCCTTTGAGACCCAGGGGCACCTCGAGGTTGGGAATATGGGGCCACGGTGCAGCCACCAGCCTCAGGGCGACATGGACCCGCCCACAACCTGCCTCGAGTCCCCAGTCCTGGGAGCCTGGGTTGTAGCCTGAGTGAAGTCAGGGCCAGGGTTCTGCAGGCCCCCCACATGCTCTCCGCCCTCTCTGGGCCTCGGGGTCCTGTCCAGGCTCCACCCCAACCTTGCTTCCCCCTCTCCAGGAGGGCTGCCCCAAACCCACCCTGTGCCCCCTGCAGCCTTTGAGACCTGACCAGGGGCTGTGGCCCCATTCAGCTTGGCTGTGGCCTGCATGAGCCGCTCTGTCCTGGGGGGACCCTGACACAGTTGGGCAGCGGAGGGGCAGGTGGCACTCACATGACACCACCCCCAGCCACTCGGTCCGTTGCTGCCCTGGGGCCACATGGGGCACTTGGGGTGAAGGGGCAGGGGTGTGGCTTACATCTCAGCGCAACTGTACACGGAGAATGGCGGGTGCGCTGGGGGGCTCCTCCGAGCCCCTGAGGAGCACTGGTAAGGGCTGTGGACAGCTGGTGCCCCACTTCTCACATCCTGCAGGTTCCCAGTGAGGAGCCTGGGAATCTTGGGGTGCAGGGACCACAGACCCGGCGCTACTCATCACTAAGCCCCAGATTAGAGGTAGGAGCGGTGGTAGAGGGGCAAGCGCCTAGGCTGGAGGGCGCAGGAAGCCCGGCAGCCAGGAGGGCAAGCCCCGGTGGGTGTCACGGCCTTAGGAAGGGTGGTAGCAAGCAGGAGGGGCGGAGTGCGGCCTCGGAGTGAGCAGGACCCCAGCCCCTGGCCCCAAGCACTTGAGTCCCAGCCTGGCAGGCTCCGGTGAGCAGCTGGCGAGGCCAGGCCAAGGAGGAGCCTGGCCTGAGAGGAGGAGTAACGTGGCCCAGCTGTTCTGGGCAGGACAGACCGGCAGACTGAAGATGGGGGCGCAGGAAGCCAGAGGCAGGAGCCCAAGTCTCAGAAAGAACCAGTGGAGACACAGGTCCCAGTGATGCTGAAACGCCGGGCTCAGGAGGTGTCCCCTGAGCAGGAACGAGGAAAGGTTGCAGCAAGCCTTCTCCTGGAACAGGGAGGCACGCAGAGCCGGGCTCCACTGTCAGGGAGGAGGCAGCAGTGGGAGCAGGGACAACACAACCGAGTTCCCTCCCAGGAGAACAAAACAGAGCTTTGCCTAAGTCACAGACACAGAACTCAGGTGGAAAGGCCCTTCACGGGGCACAGGGGGCCCTGGGGGCGGAGTCCAGTCTCTTGCCACCCAGGTCATACCGACCTCCCTCCTCTATCCTTCCTACCTCTGGCCCCCACCTTTTGTCCTCACCCCCTGACAAGCCTCCTCCCACTTGGTTGTTCTGAAGCGAATCCTAGGTGTTGCTCCATATTTCAGTTTGTTTTGCTAAGAGACTATTTCCCAGAAAGGGATTACAGTGCCATCAGCACGCTGGTACCCAGTCCATTTCCAGTTTCCTGGACAGTCGGTCTGATAAAGGCCTGCACATGGCCCACATGTTGTAACTCCTTCACGTATCTCTCGGATCTCAGTATCCTCAGGTCCTCCCTGGCAGTTGTCTAGCATTTGCCCTGACCATGTATCTGCTGAGGACCAGTTGCTGAGTTGTGGGCCCAGTAGGCGTGGGCCATCGCTCATCAGTGGTGTTCTCCTGTTTGGAAGTACACGGTTTCTGGTTGTCTTATTTTGTATATTTTTTTATTGTAGTAAAACATACCAAACATAAAATCGACTGTCAAAACCACTTTAAAAGAATAGCATCACAAAGGACAAAGAGGAATATCAACATGTGTGACTCACAGATCAGAGAATGTAACACATATGCAACTACAAACATAGCTTCAGAAAACAGAAAGCCACAGATGACAATCAACCTGCTCTAACTCCTCTCTGCACACAGACAGCTCAAGCAGCCACAAGCAAAGATGTGAATACTTTGGATATTACAATAAATAGAGGCACACTCTTTTCTAGTACAAATGGCACATTCTCCAAATCAATATGTTTTGAGTCCGAAAAGAGGCCTCAGGATGCCTTCAGAAGTAGAAGCAGCCACATGGAAGGGAGGCAGACAAGGAAGCTGTGCACTGCCTGCCCACTGCCCCTGGTGCTGTAGAAAGTGATTCCAACCTAGAATTCCACACCCAGCTGAGCCACCATTGGAATATGAGGTGGAATAAAGAACATTTTGAGACATGCGGGCTCTGTCAGGTGTGCTCCCTTGAGGACCTGCTCTAGGAAAACCAGAGTGTAAAGGAAGAGAGAAGTCCAGCATGCAGACCCAGACACTTCACATAAGCCTGAGGAAGTGAGCCCCAAGGCTGTGGGGAGAGAGGTCTGCAGGGTAGCTGTGCCTTGTGAGGGTCAGCCATCCAGATTGGGCAGCTGAGGACATGGCTTCCCCCAGGAGCAACGGCTCTGACACACGCCTGACCTACGTCTGAGGGTGGGCAGAGGACCCTGGTGGATCAGAAGCAGACATGCGGGGCAGCCTGTCCTCTGGGCTCTGCGTGGTGCCCTGGCCTGACCATGGGTGCCTGTGGGTTCTCTGTGTCCCTGCCCACTGACCGGGGGGCTGAGGCCACACCTGGCTGCGCAGGCTCTGCAGGGCCTCCTCTCCCGGGGGGCCTTCTGCTGAGCTGTTTGTCAAAACAAGGAGAACGTGGCATGGGAAATGCACACCAAGTGCTAAAAGCCAGGGGTCAGGACACACCGTCTGGAGGAAGTTACGTTGCTGGGACAGTCGCCCCCAGCAGCTTCCAGGGAACCAAAAATGTGCTATTTCATAACTGGCTCCTGCGTGTCTACTTTGCTTTTCTTTAAAGTGATTTTTTATATTCTTTCTCCTGCATACACAACACACTTCACACTTAACCGTGTGAAAACCAGTGACGCCCCTTCCCCAGGCGCTGATGCAGCACAACACTGATGGGGGGGCATCCACAACAGCAGAGGGGTGTCCCCAGCATCAGGGGGCGTCCTCACCAGCAGCGAGGCATCCCCAGCAGAGGGGTGTGTGCCCCCAGCAGCGGCGGACTGGAGGCCATACAGAGGCGCCCCGGAGAAACCCTGGCGGACCTGGGTGCAGGAGGAGCTGGGTCTGGGCGCGGACAGCACACATGCCCTCCCAGGTCCTCGCAGACCCTGCGGTCATTCTGACTCAAATCCCTCCTGTTGGCTTTAACCCACTTCTTCTAGCATTTGTAAGGAAAAGTGAAGGTTAATGATGCAGAAGTTAATTTTCAAGAAAAAAAAGCAAAGCAAAGAGGTGCGATCGTGCCGTCAGCCACGAAGATGTGCCTCGGCAGCAGAGCGGTGAGGCCGGCCGGCGCTGGCGCGGGACCCGGCACGGCGGCCCTGCCCCGCGGGTCTGGCCTCCCTGGAGGCCCCGGGCTCAGGCCGGTGGGCAGGGTCAGCGTGCATTCCGTCCATGAGGCTCAGGCCAGAGAAAAGACCCCGATGCTAAGCCTGGGGCCCCCTGGGGCTGGACAGCGACACCAGGGCCCCCTCCATCCACGATGTACCTGCCCAGACACAGACGGAGCCCCTGAGGCTCCGAGTTACAGGAAACTGCACAGTGGGTGTGGACCAGGGACCGTGTGTAACGCCCCTGGAGGCTGAAACATCGTGTCAGGAGACAGGGACGCACCGCCAAGAAAGTGGGAGGCGGCGGGCCTTCCGGAAAGAGCTTTCTCCCAGTTGCAAAGCCCCTCCCCAGTACTGATGCCATGGGCTGTAGGCAATGCTGGGTCACGGCGGCTTGAGTGGGGGCGACGTGCTGTGCATGGTGGAGCGCAGCGCCGGCTTCGGGGCCTCCTCCTCGCAGACTTCTCACGTGACATGGTCAACCCACACTGTTTGAGCTCCTACTGGCGTCTCTCCTGTTGGTCTGTGGCTGAGTCCGGCCCAACCAACGCATTACACACACCGTGTATTCGGAGAAAAGAAATGCCTTCACCCCATAAGTGCACAAACAGCCGGGCGCCTGGGTGGCTCAGTCGGTTCAGCGTCTGACTCTGGATTTCAGTTCAGGTCGTGGTCCCAGGGTTGTAGGATTGAGACCTGTGTCGGGCTCCACACTGAGCGCGGAGGCTGCTCGAGATCCTCTCTCCCTCTGCCCCACCCCTGCTTGCACTTTTCCTCCCTCCCTCTCTCTCCCTCTTTGTCTCCCTAAAATAATAAAAAGCAATAATAAAATAAAAAATAAGCAAAAACCCAAAGCCAAAACTCATAGCCGTCACCAGAAGTCCTTCCTAACTGACATGAAAAGAAGAAAGAGGCTTCCCCAGGCGCCCAGCAGGCTCGGGGCTGCGGTGCCTTTCCCCCCACTGCCCCCCGGGGGCCCCTCCATCCACGCCCGGATGCGCTCCGCACGCAGCCGCAGAGACGCAGAGATTAGGGCACACGCGGGCCACCAGCACCACTGAGTGAGGTGGGCACAGCGGCGCCTACTCCTGGCCTTCAGGCATCACGGCTCCTCTGTGCGTGGTGCCCAGCCACACCCCTACAACTCCACACTGTCTTCCTTGGAGCTCCACCCACCCCTCATCCTCACACCTGCTGGGAGTCGGTGGGCTTCCAGGCCCGTGCCCCTGAACCTGACCCTCCCTGACTGTCCTCTGGCCCAGCCCCTCCAGACGTTAGCAGTGTACCTGCTCTGCGTGCCGGGCCCTGGCTGCAGTGTTCCCGCCGGCCCGCCATCTGGCCCTCACAGCTGGCGCTGCCCTCCATCCTGAGTCTCATACCAGGACCCCCGACCAGTACCCTCACCTTTCTGGACTGTGGCTTACCCATCACCGCCAGCAGGAAAAGGCCGCACCTTGGAGGAAGACAGTGTCCACCTGTGCATCTGCCCAGGCTGCTGGGCACGGCCTGAGAGCAGCCTGGTGCCGCCAGGGAGCCCGTGGGAACCCTGTGCGGCCGCCGAGCCCGCTCTGCTCCTACAGAGAACGGGAGGCAGCGGCCAGCGCCCGGCCGGCGCCCAGGAGCAGGACCTTCTGGAGCTCTGGCGGCACCCCGCTGCCCGAGGGCCCCCTGACACAGGACTGCCCGTTGCAGTGCTCCCTGTGTCCACACCCTGGGCCGCAGAACTGTGGCTGTGGAACCTTACGTGACACAGGACGACTAAGTCCTTCAGTGAGAAGGGGAGATAAGCCTGGATCCTCGGGGCGGCCCAGGTAATCACGGCGTCCCTATGAGGAGGAGGCGGCGCAACGCTGCGAGCAGAGCCAGGGAGAGGGCCATGGGGCGTGGGCGCCTCTAGAAGCAGAAATGGCCAGGACAGGTGCCCTTCTGGAGCCTCCAGAAGGAACGCAGCCCCGGTGACGCCCCCGCCCTCAGAGCCGCAGGGCAATAAATCTGTGCCGTCTTAAGTCACCCGGTTTGCGGTCATTGGTGTCCATGGCGCTGAGACATGGGCACAGGGGCTCAGGACCAGCTCAGCCTCCGGGTGGGGCTCAACAGGGCCTCTGGGGCACCAAGTCCCAAATACAGGGGCGGCTTCGGGATGCGCCCCTGCTGGCATGCCAAAGGGCCTCTTCCGTCCTGGCCCCTCCTCCTCCTCCAGGTCTCTGGGAGGGGCGCCTCCTTGGCTGCTCCCCTGCATGGAGGGGGTACTTGGCCTAGTCCCTCTTACCAGGGACCCCCGGTTCCAGGCCACCTGGCACAGGGTGGGCTCTGCAGGATCTGGCTGGACTCCCACCTCAGCAGAGAAACTCGCCCCCACCGGTGGCCTCCCAACCCCACGTCCACATTTAGGGTGCAGGGCCACGTCCTGGACTAAGGGGAAGGCCGTGTGGGGAGACGGGGCTGGGGAGACATCTTGAGCTGTTTTACAGGGACGTTTTTCCTGTTTTAAAATTTTTTAACTGAAATCTACATGACATTAACTGTTTCACTGTGTATACACTTCAGTGGCCTTCACCATGTGCCACCATCACCAGCGCCCCGAGTGTCACTCCTTATGACCCCACGATGTGCGGCAGGAGCACCCGGTCTGCCGGTGCGGCTGTCAGCAGGGCTGGCGGAGAGACGGGCTGCGGAGCCTTCTGGCTGTGCAGCCAGGAGCGTACGTAGTGGCTCAGACGGCCACACTACTTCACAGGGGCAGCACCTTGCTGATACTTTGAAGGGACATAAATTCTGCAGTCTAGGCTACAAGTCATTTGCGTGATGAAAATGTGACTCGCCTCGCCCCCCAGTGTGAAGGAAACAGTGAGATGCTGTGTCTCCCCAGATGCTCCCAAAGCTCCCTGTGGCCCCTCCTCGGCCTGGGCGCCGGCCACGCCGGCTCAGCCCTGCGATCGTCCTGTGTTCCAGGGAGGGAGCGCCCCTGGGGCCCGAGTGTGAGCAGGAGAGGCGCACCTGGCTGCTGGGTGGGGTGGGGCAGCTTCTGGGACGGGCCCGGTGTGTCTCTCTGTCCCCAGGACACCAGCGAAGGCTGGGAGGTGCAAGCCCCTGCAGGGTGACTGGGGGCCCGGAGCTCCAGAGCCCCGTGAGGTCCCCTTCTCCGGAGCCTGGGTGGCCCGGGCTTTGTCTGTGACACAGGACGCGGTGGAAATGACTCTGCAAGACACCTGAGGTGGGTCATGGGAAGCGAGGCCTCGGGACCACATGCTGGGGCAGCGGCTGTGGTCAGAGAACCCCGTGCTCTGGGGCACCGTGCCGCATGGAAGGACACACGCAGGAGGCAGGCCGCTACCCCAGCCGAGGGCAGACACAGCAAAGAAGCCGCCCGGGACGCGCAAGCCCACCACGCCTCCCAAAGTTTTTGGGCCGTGCAGCCTCCTGACCACAACTGCAGAGAAACTCCAAGGGAGAGTGGCCCTTCGGGCGGGGGCCACCATGGACCAAGCTAGTAACAAATGGGTGCTTTGAGCCACGAAATGTTGGGGTGCCTTGTTACACTACGCAGCAATGGATAAAGACTTGCGAGGCAAGTTCAGGGCCGGGTGGCCAGTCCCGCCTGGGCTGTTAGCCCTGGGGCCAGAGTTAAGAGATCAAAGCAGGTGCAGGGCTAGCTCCCCTACCCCACCGACCTTAGTGGCCCCGCCGAAGCAGAGGGCCAATTTGGAAGGGATCCCCAGATTCACGCCCAAGGAAGGCGTCCAGCTGTCGGGGCCTTTCCACAGCTAGGCGGGGTGTCAGCACCGTGGGACTTCCCGGGGATGGGGGTGGCAGCAGGCTCCAGAGGTGAGGCCCGGACAGCTCTGGGACAGGGAATGGAGGCTCCTCCCAAGTGGGGCAGGTGGGCAGTGCCTCCAGGCCAGTTCCCCTCCCTCCAAGAGCCCGCAGGGAAGGAGCTGGCTCTGCCACGGCCCTGGTCCTGCCCCCTTCCCAGACTCTTCTGCCTGCCCTCCTTCCAGAGCTTCTGTCTTCCCGCCCAACAGGCTCCCTGGAGATGGCTACACTGGCCCCCACCGCCGCCGGCGCAGTGACCGACTGACCCCTTCCTTCCTCTTCTCGCAGGCTCCACCAGGCAGCCGCGACCCCTGACAGGTCTCTTCAGGGCCCAGCCTCTCCCCCACTGGGGCCTGACCCCGCCGTCGCCCCCACCTAATCTCCCACGTGGGCTGGGACAGCCGCTCGGCTCATCCTGCCACAGCTGGACCGCGAAGTCCCGAGTCCGGCAGGTCCCCTCCGGCCACGCCCGCCCGCCGGCACCCTAGGCTGCCCGCGCGCCGCAGTCGGGGTCCACCTGGCTGGCCCTTCCCGCTCGGCTCCCAGGGCGCTCAGAAAGGGGAGCGCCCCACCCGCGCGGTCCCCCCACCCCCTGCAGGTGCCGCCCGCGGCCCGCCCCGTCCAGCCCCCACTCGGCGCCCGCCCCCACTCGGCGCCCGCCCCGCCCCGCGCGCACTGGGCATGCCCAGAGCCGGGTCACGCGCCGCGCGCCCGAGGCCCGCGCGGACTATGCCCGCGTCCGCCCGGGCCGGCTGCTCCGCGCGGTGCCATGGAGCGCATCGAGGGCGCCGCCGTGAGCCGCTGCGCAGCCTCGCCCTACCTGCAGCCGCTCACGGTGCACTACCGCCAGGTGAGCCCGCCCGCGCGCGCGCCTTCCGCGGCCGCCCCCTCCCGGTCCCCGGCCCCCGGCCCCCGGCCCCCGGCCCCGCCCCCGGCCCCGCCGGAGCCCCGCCCCTGGCCCCGGCCCCGCCCCCGGCTCCGGCCCCGGTCCCGCC
>PJEM01013125.1:0-42751 GCA_004023845.1 Helogale parvula
CCTACAAATGGCCATATTTCATTCTTTCTCATTGCCATGTAGTACTCCATTGTGTATATATACCACATCTTCTTGATCCACTCATCAGGTGATGGGCATTTAGGCTTTTTCCATGTTTTGGCTATTGTTGACATTGCTGCTATGAACATTGGGGTACATGTGCTCCTATGCATCAGCACTTCTGTATCCCTTGGGTAAAACCCTAGCAGTGCTATTGCTGGGTCATAAGGGAGTTCTATGGATAGTTTTTTGAGGAACCTCCATACTGTTTTCCAGAGCGGCTGCACCAGTTTACATTCCCACCAACAGTGTAGGAGGGTGCCCGTCTCTCCACACCCTCGCCAGCATCTATAGTCTCTTGATTTGTTCATTTTAGCCACTCTGACTGGTGTGAGGTGGTATCTCAGTGTGGTTTTGATTTGTGTTTCCCTGATGATGAGTGATGTTGAGCCTCGTTTCATGTGCCTGTAGGCCATCTGGATGTCCTCTTTGGAGAAGTGTCTGCCCATGTCTTCTGCCCATTTCTTCACTGGGTTATTTGTTTTGTGGGTGTGAAGTTTGGTGAGTTCCTTGTAGATTTTAGATACTAGCCCTTTATCTGATATGTCATTTGCAACTCTCTTTTCCCATTCCGTCGGTTGCCTATTAGTTTTCTTGATCTAGTGAGTTTCTTAAGTCAGAGAAACAGTGAACTTTAAAGTAAGATGAATTCCCCATTCTAGAGACAGAGAACTTCTTACAGCTTTGAAATGATGGACCTCTTTTTCTGCTAGGCAAGATTTTAAATACTTTAGAGTCTATACTCAATCCAAGTACCATATTGCAAATCTTTAAATATGCCTATATTTTTAAAGAAATCCTCAATTTTTTTTCCTTAGGAGAATTTGGAAACTGTTTATAGATATTTAGAAGTAATATTGAATTGAAATAGTAAATTTTTCAGACTTTTCACTAATTCAAACTGGACTTTGCCCTACAAATGATGTAACTTACTGAATTAGCATTTTAAAAAAAATACGTAAAGAGGAAATGCCACCAACAGGGAGATCTGCAGATGACAACAAAGGAAAGACTTGTTCTTGTGAAGTGTAGAGTAATACTGTGTTGGTCTTTTGGGCCAAATGAGAGAATTGTTTTCAAAATGAAGGTCATGTTATTCCATTTCAGGTGGAAATTTCAGGTGGTACACAGACCCTTCATCATCTTACCCTCCTTCCCAGGGAAGTGTCATTTCTTCCTTCTTTAATGTTCCAAGTTTCATTTAGTGGATGAGGACAGTTGAGTTTATAATTTACCAAATCAGTAAGAAGTAGAGCCTGGATTTTAACCCAGGTTAATATGACTTCAAAACTTGTAGCTCTTTCCTGCTTACCATATTGTGACATGTCATTTTGGATGGGTACAGAGATGACCCTAAGGCACAGGAGCTGATCTAAAGGAACTACCCAGCTGTGAGGATTATCTGGGATTTCTCTGGCATATATAATGGTTCCCTGGTGATACACACCCTATGTTGAAGGAGGCTCTGGAGAGGATCTTGTGTGCAAGTAAATTCAATCCTAAACCTCACTGTCCCTCCCCTTTCTTCTAATGCCTTTTCTTCCATCCCTTTTTTAGAGAGAGGCCAAGTAACTGGTTGCTAATCCTACATTCTGCTCCCATAAGCCATCCACATGGCAGACTTGACTTACCTTTCCTATGACATCTGTTAACAGTTTCAGTGCCAGAGGATCGTGAACCAAGGAGTCTGTGTAAAAGGATCCAAGGTATTTCTTTGGGTTGGTTAAATTGTCCTGGGCACACAGATCTGGGCGCATGTTGAATCCATGGGAAATTCTCCCTACTGTGAAAGGGAAGGCACCACCTGCAAGTAAAACCCATTAGTGAGGGGTTAGTGTCAATTGGAAAGGATATTTTTCAGTCCTCATATTGTATGCAAAGAGAAGTTACTGTAGTCTATTATTTCCAAAGAATCTACTGGGACCCAAATGCTGGGAGATGAACCAAAACAAATGATATGAACTCATCTATGAATTCATGTTTGAGAAATTTATTCTAAAGAAAGAAGACAAGTGTGTAAAGATATGTGGTCAAGGTTTTCAAATGTAGCATGCTTAAAATAGCAAAATACAGAGGCAACCTATCAGCTGGGGAAATATCCAAATAATGATGGCCTATCCATAAAATGTATTGCCATGCATACGACCATCAAAAGTGGTGGTTGTGGGGGTATGTGTGTGTGTGCCCAAGAGTCACAAACTCCAGTTCCTGCAAGGACCAAGCAGGAAATGTAAATGACTCAAATAAGCCTATTTGTAAATAATAGTGAATGGTAAGGGCTATTGTAAACTGGAGAGCTTGTAGTCTGACTAGAGGGATTTAAACAAAATAAAACAAAAACTATGCCAACCAGACTAACTTGACGAACTGCAAAAATGGAATTTGGTCCCCAAACCATCATATACTTTATGACTAGAATGAGAACTGCAAGCATGTTATGGGTTGAATTATGTCCCCCCAGAATTAATATGTTGAATCCCAACCCCCCAATATAACTATATTTGGACACAGGGCCTTTAAGGCGGTAATTAAGGTTAAATGAAGTCATAGGTGGGACTTTAATCGGATAGGATTGGTGTTCTTATAAGAAGAGTAAGAGACCCCAGAGATCTTTGTCTCTCTGTGCTTGCACAGAGGAAAGGCCATGTGAAAACACAGTGAGAAAATGGCCTCATGTAGTCTCAGAAGACAGGTCTCACCAGGAACTAAACCTGCTGGCACTTTGATCTGGGACTTCTAGCCTCCATGACTGTGAGAAAATAAGGTTCTGTTGTTTAAGCCACCAAGACTGTGGTATTTTGTTATATTAGATTGAGCTGAGTAATGCAGATAGGGTCTTACCTCCATGTGCAAAACACACTTTGAGTTTAGGAAATTTCTCGAACACTCCTCCCATGATCATGGAGCAAATGGCTATTGTGGTCTCTGCTGGCATTCCTGAAAGAGGAAACAGTCAAGGGCACAGGGCTTGTCATCTCAAGCAAGAAGCTCAGTGATGCTAGTGGTTGAGGAATGGCAGCTTGCTGTGACTGTGACAAACGTGAGGTCCTGCTGCCTCAGCACGGCTTGGTAGTGGACAAGCCTTCACTTTGGCAAGCAGACCATCTGAAGTTTCCTGTGTGCCGCTTGCAGGGGGCATCATTTAATGGCCAACATAATCAAGGAGCCAGAGGACCTAGCTTTGTCCTGATTCCTCCAGCCTCACTTTTGGGTGTGGTAGGGCAAGCAGAGTAAATGAGTCTGTGTTGAATCCTGACTCTTCCAATCTTCTGCTTCCTGACCTTTGACAAACTATTTAACATCCCCAGACCTGTGTTTCTTCACCTATAAAATGGGGACACTGTGCTCATCTTGCAAGACTCTTATGGAACCTTGCAAATGATGATGTTGGGAAAGTTTCCAGCCAGAGCTTCCCATGGGAGGTGCACGACAAATACCAGTTGCTTCTCTGTGCTTCAGTTCCTTCATCTGTAGAATGGGTTTGTTCTTGCCACTTAGTGCTCGATAAATATTAACTAAAATTATAATTCCTGCCAAATCTTTGCTGCTTCTTAGAGATGAGGTTGAAAATAACTGGATTAAAATGAATTATTTCAAGTGCTTTGCTCTCCTAAAAGAAGCAGCTGTTCCATGCTGACAGTTTTACCTCCACAGTCAGTCTGGGTTACATTTCCAGGCAACTACTTTTCAGACTGCGACTAAAAAAATCTCTGGGGGATCCACATGCAAGTCTGTACCTCCTGGGGAAGACTGACACCCTGGCCGTCAAATGAGGCTTTACTAGATGTGCATCCTGCTCCAAACCTCTCATTGCTCTATGGACAGAGATGCCTCTAGGAATTCTGGAAGCACAATGGATTCATATCCACCTGGGAGGAGTTTGTGGGCAGAGCTTCCTGAAGGCAGGGGGATGGAGATGGACAGCATCACTTCCTTTTGCTCTGGTGATTCTGCTTTCCATTAATTACTTGGACCATAACTGCATAATCCATTCTCCATACAGGAGCCAAAGTGAAATATTTTCAGTGTCCATTGCATCATGGCCCTCCTCTGATGGGAATTCTCTAATTTGCTAATGACCACTTTTCCATCCACAATAGAATTCTGAAATTAGCTTGCTTGTTTGTTTATGGTCTGTATATTTGCTTGTCAGCTCTTTCTTCTAACCAGAACATAGGCCTCAGGAGTGCAGAGGTTTGTCCATGTCAGTATCCATAGTGCCGGGTACAGGGCCCATGATGCTGGAGAGGATCAACATATATTTGTTGCAAAAATGGATGATGAAATGACTTGTTATGCATATGTTCTCCTCTGTTTTTCATGTAGGGGCTGTAATGTAAATAAGTTTGTGGGACTTGTCAAAGTGTTGTATTGAGTTAGGATGAGATTTTCTTTGGAGCTGGACAGCATTGGTGCCTCTTAGGTTATCTCTTCTTGCTAATTGTTGCTTGAGTATTTGGTAGGGGATGGGTAGGAAGCTGCCTTACTAAATACATTGGTCTCCAAAAGAAATCACAGAGGCATAAAATTTCATAGTAGAAAGATAATCCAACTCTCCCATTTTAACATGAGAAGTGAGCCTAAGAAGGTAAAGGATTTGCCACATGTTATACAGAGAGAGACTGGCTGGAACTGGAATTCAGTTTCTTACCTTCAGTATATTGCTCCATTTAATTCTTTGTGGTGGTTTCTTTATAATACCTTGTACTAATTGGGCTGAGAGGAGAATGGATAATGGCCTCCCTAAAGAAAATCCAGGGCTGTTAATCTGGGAACTCCACTATTCATTGGGTTATAGATGGGCTGCACTTTTTACTTGTGGCCATAGTTACACCTGTTTCCATTTCTTGTTATCAGGAATAATAAGGAGAAATTGGGTAGGCCAAGCAGAGGTCTCTCGTTTTCCCCTCTCCCTTACTCTTGTGTGGAAACATGAATGCATAGTACAGGAACAAAGAGCAGAAGAGAGGAGGAGATAACAGGAAAATTAAAAGCCTGGTTCATCTACAATCTAGGGCCTCAGATCCTCTGGTGTTCAAAATTGACCTTATAGTTGTAATTCCAGGGTTCTCATTTGTAAGAGCTGATGCTATTAATGGCTCCTTGAAAAAATCTATTAGACAGGCATGGTTACTTATTTTAGGGAACTTTTTGGGAGTCTGTGTAGTGAGGTAGCTTTGGAATCAGACAGATTTGTGTAAATTCCATTTTCACGTATTAACTGTATGATTTGGACAACTTATCTGATTTATCTAACCAGTCCAAGACAGTTTCTCTACCTATAAAATGGTTATTATGATGTCAACCTCAAAGAGTTTTATATGGATATGATTAAAATTAAATAAGATAATATATACAGGACTCATATAAAAGCTCAGTAACTCACAACAATCCTGTTCATTATTCACATTTTTTCTTTTTGACATGGTAGTGTTCCAAAGATAATTAGAGAAAAACCAAAGGTTTGATTCTCTTTCCCAGACTCTGAGCTAACACAAACCTACAAGCCAAGGGAGCCAGTATTTGGCCATTCGTCCGTCCATCTGCATGTCCCAGGGGTGGACAAATAGGGAACAGTTCAGCTTTTCAGCCATCTTTAAAGAAGCAATGAGAGAGGGGGGGGAGAGTTATTTGGATGAACCAGCAAATATAGGGTACTATTTTACGAAAATTATTTTTCTCTGGTTCTATATTGACCCAGACTGAGTAAATAAGCTAAAATATTTTTATTTATTTATTTATTTATTTATTTATTTTTGAGAGAGCATGAGCGGGGAAGGGGCAGAGAGAGAGAGAGGGAGACACAGAATCCGAAGCAGGCTTCAGGTTCCAAGCTGTCAGCACAGAGCCTGACACGGGGCTTGAACCCACGAACCGTGAGTTCGTGACCTGAGCTGAAGTTGGAAATTCAACCAACTGAGCCACCCAGGTGCCCCAATAAGCTAAAATAATTTTGAAGTTGTTTCTTGATCTATATAAAAGAGTCATTGAGAAATGCTTCTCCTGCTTGGAAAATAAAAATGTCACTTAGAATAAATAAGGAGGTTGGTGGATCTACCATTGAGGTTGATGAATTTAATATGTTGTTTGGCAAAAAGCAGTCACAGGAAGCATCCATCATTCAACTGTTTTGGCCGAGAGCAAAATGCTTAAGGAATGATGCAACATCTCAAAGGCAGGTGAAATTCCCCCTGGTTCCCACTTGATCCATTCTTTTAGAAGGACTGTTCAGATGGTATCCATACAGTCAGTGCTGGTGTGTTCTCCTTATTTCCCCCCACTTAGAAACCTGAGGATGTGGAAAGTGAAGAAGTGATGCACTTGTGGCCAGGGGCTTGTGACTGGGCTGGAGCATGCTGGCCTGACCCAAGCCATCAGCCACTCGGAGCCTGACACCAGATGGGAATATCTGTGGACCTCTGGATACTCATGAAGCCTTAGGAGCCCAGCGGAGTCCCTGAACAGTCTGATGAGAATGAGATGACTTTAGAAAGTCAAGAGCTCTCAGTGTCTCAGCTGGGCAGGTACTGAGTTGAATGTCATAGGCAAACCTGTTCCAGGGCCTTCTTGAAAATGGAAATCCTATCTGGACGGAATGATTTTTATGCAACAAAATGTCTAATTTAAAAAAGTTCCCTCAATAGGCATTGAGCAGTAGTGCTTAACAAGGTTCAAAACAGATTTTACCTAGTGCATCTTTCCCAAATATATTGAGGTGCTAGAGTGATTCATTCTGCCTTTACATATAAATATGTGGGTTAAATGAGCGGATGCAATGTGAGTTCTGGACTTAAGCATTTTTAAAAAGAAGAAGCACGGTGCCTGGATGGCTGGGTTGTTAATGTCCATCTCTTGATTTCTGCTCAGAAAAATGTGATTCTGTGATTCCGTGATTCTCACAGTTATGAGGTCAAGCCCAGTATAAGACTCTGTGCTGATAGTGCAGAGCCTGCTTGGGATTCTTTCTTTTTCTTCTCTCTCTGCCCCTCCGCTGCTCATGCACATGTTTTCTCTCCCTCAAAATAAATAAATAAACATGAAACAAATAAAAAAATAAAATGGAGAAGCAATTATTAGACAATAAGGGATTCTGGAAGTGGCAGATAAAGAGTAGGTTGGAGAAAGGGCTTCTAATTCATCAGGTTCTGGAGACAGACAGGAGAGTAGCTAATTAGTTTCTGATAATGGGTGCAGTCTGGGTCATCTTCTTGGAACGGGCTGACTTTACAAAGTTACAAAATCATGGTATCTCCGTGGGATTTGACTCATCATTAGAAGTTAACTTTATTCTATGTGCCTGTGACAGTACATTTCTATTCAGTTCAAATTAGTAAATATTTTTTTATCCCTTCTTTATGTGAGTTATTGTAGAGAACACAAAAAGGCACTTAAACTCTCAAAATCATAACTCACATTAACTGAGAACTTACCATGTGCCAAAGCTGTTCTAAGAATTTTACAAGCGTTGATTAGTTTAATCCTTTATAAGACAAGTGCTTTTAAAAATTAAAATATAGGGGCGCTTGGGTGGCTCAGTCGGTTAAGCGTCTGATGTCGGCTCAGGTCACGATCTCATGGTTTGTGGGTTCGAGCCCCGTGTCGGGCTCTGTGCTGACAGCTAGCTCAGAGCCTGGAGCCTGCCTTCGGATCCTGTGACTCCTTCTCTCTCTGACCCCCCCCTGCTAGTGCTGCCTCTCTCTGTCTCTCAAAAATTAAAAAAAAACATTAAAAAAATTGAAATATAGTTAACACATGATGTTACATTACTTTCAGGTGTACAATATGGCAATTTGACAACTCTGTGTGTTACACTGTGCTCACACAAGTTAGCCACCTTCTGTTACCATTCAACTCTATTATAATATCATTGACTATATTCCCTGTGCTATACTTTTCATCCTTGTGACTTCTTCATTCCATAACTGGAAGCCTGTACCTCCTCCTCTCCTTCACCCAGTTTGCCCATCCCATACCCTCTTCCCCTCTGGCAGCCATGAGTTTGTTCTCTGTGTTTATTGGGTCTGTTACTGTTTTGGTTTGTTCACTTGTCTTTTAGATTCCACATATAAGTGAAATCATATGGTATTTGTCTTCCTCTGACTTATTTCACTTAACATAACACCTTCTGGGATGAGCACTGTTATTACTTAATGTCATTTTACAGAGAACGAAACTAAGGCAAATAGAGGCTAGTTAACTCACTCCGGTCTTGTGGCTCATAAATGGGAGAGGCAGGCGATCTGCCACTATGTCTGTCTGCATCATCCTTGTAACAAGGTCATTTTTGTGCTTGAAAACTGACCTGAGCATGTATGGTTGGCTTCACTCACTAAGAAGGGTGGTCTAGGAGATAAAGGGGATGGTTAGACACGTTGGAGCTCCAGGATAACCCTGAAATGATAAAATTAACTTAGCTCAAGGTAACTCTTCTCATTTGCTCCAGCTGTGTTATTGATACACGTTAGAGACTAGTGAAGCTGCCAAGTCTGCTAACCAAGCAAATGTGCTGCCATCCCAGGATGTCACAAGTCAGCCAAGGCCGGATGCTCTTCTGAATCCCCTAAGAGACCAGCAGCTCCCAAAACAGCTTATTTAGAATGAGTGATGCGTTGAGCCAGTCATATGGAAAATATCCATTTGGATGGCAACTGGCAGCTCTTGCTTTTTGAGTTCCTTAGTAATTCATAAACCCCATTCCAGTGAATAACACAATGACTTGCAGCTTATTCGCATTGTGTTGAAGCAACTTGGATGCACAAGTAAATAAATCCTTTTTCAAACCCCATTAAAGTTTCTAGAAAACATTCATTGCATCAGCTCAGCCACTATAGCCAGTAATCTTCAGGGAGTTCAGTATCTAGAGAAACATTAAATCTTTCAGATTATTTAGAAGGCAATTTAACAGATACCCACTCCCCCCAGCTGGTGAGCAGCATCCACAGGTAACAGACATAGAAAAATTTTTGCATTCTCAGAGCTCAATAAATATTAAAGGAATACATAGATGATCAGTGATTACAGTGCCTGACAAGTCCACCAACATCTATTTAACGCATTATTGAAAACTTTCCATTTACAATGAAAAGGATAGAAAACAATACTGTTACAATTCTAGGAGAGAAGAAATAAGAAAGTGCAATTGAATATAGAAGCATGCATCTTGATTCCTGATACTAAGAAAAGCAGATTTAGTTGCAGAAAGAACAGCAGGGTGGAGGAAGACTGGTAGAGAGGACCATGGGACTGTGGACACTCTAGGTGGATACTTAAGAGATGAAAATAGCACTGAGTTCCTAAAAATATACTTTATAATGCAATATTTTAAATATAGAAAGTTGTAAACAAAGGTACCATGAACTTCCATATATTCACCAGTTAGTTTCATCAAATGTTAGCATTTTGGTGGCTTTGTTTTGTGTTAGGTATTTTATTACACAT
This sequence comes from Helogale parvula, assembly GCA_004023845.1. Classification (NCBI taxonomy): domain Eukaryota; kingdom Metazoa; phylum Chordata; class Mammalia; order Carnivora; family Herpestidae; genus Helogale; species Helogale parvula. Next base: position 9,499 of record PJEM01013125.1, read on the forward strand.
TTTCAAAATATATGGCTTAGAAAGTATCTTAATTGCAGACTTGTTAAATAAATGAAAACATATCCATATGTTGGATTTAAAAATCACATGTTGAGAGATTTTGATTTATATTGGAAATTCTTGATTAGGATACAAAAATCACATGTGTAGTAGAATTTAGATTTTTAAAAATTTTTAATGTTTTATTTAGTTTTGAGACAGAGAGAAGACAGAGCATGAGAGGGGGAGGGTCAGAGAGAGAGGGAGACACAGAATCTGAAGCAGGCTCCAGGCTCTTGAGCTGTCAGCACAGAGCCCAACGTGGAGCTTGAACCCACGAACGTGAGATCATGATTTGAGCCGAAGTTGGAGGTTTAACCGACTGAGCCACCCAGGCACTCCTAAATTTTTAAAAAATATATGCAAAAGCAGCAAGAAAAAAAATCAAATGAAATATATATCAACAGTGGCAATTAACCTTTGGATAGTGGGATTGTGGATTATTTATGTTTTTCTCTTTATGCTTTTCTGTATTTTCCAGGATTTCTTCAAAATCACTTCATAATTTGAAAAAGTATTTTTTTTCTAAAGCAAAATAATTTTTTTGCATGTCATTAACATAGTCTTTTAACCATGGCTGTGATGAGGGTCATATTTTAGCTTCCAAATGAAAGAGTAGTAAGAGAGCATGGGGGAATGGAAAGTAAGAGATTTCCCTGAGCCAACTCTGGACTGATCAGAGACGCATTTCTACCTGTCCTTCCTCTAGGACATTCCTTTTGAAAAACTGTCCACATTTCCTGCTATGTGTAGCATGCCATCAGGCATCTTTTTCTTCCACTGCCAGGGGGGTGGCACACTGATGTTCTGTCTTCCAGCACTGAGCCCAGTGTCTGGCCCAGCTGCACAGTGGGTGAGTGAGTGCTGCATACTCACTGCGTAGACGGGGAAAAGTTCCTTTGTGTTCAGGTCCCACTCGTTGATGTGGGAGCCAATCTGGACCCCAGGAAAACCCAGCTCCTTGACACAGCGCTCCATCTCCTTGACAGCCAGCTCAGGGGCCTGCATGGGCAATGTCCCCAGACCCACAAACCTCCTGGGGTGCTTCGCAACGGTGGCAGCTAGGTCATTGTTTAAAAGCTGGCACAGGTCCAAAGTGTCCTGAGGTTTGGCCTGGTAGAAACAGGTAAGGGAGAACAATATTGTTCAAAACCTACTTCTTTAGTTATTTGCTCTGAACAACACCCTTCTTGGGCTAAACTATTTGTCACTCTCCATGGCTTTACCACTCAGCAAGCTGGAGCACAGATTCAGATAGGCACTGGCTACAAGGAACCCTGAAACAGATCATTGTAAATGCAAAGAAAATGCTAGTACATTGCTGATTAATTAGAAAAATTGAAACTATCATTGGGAGGGATGGACACAGTTACTTGGCCTGCTGTCATTCTGTAAAAGAGATGGAATGAGGATGGGTCACACGCCCCGACCCAGCCCAGCTCAGACAAGGGCCTGAAGGACTGAACACAGAGCACTACAGCTCCTCCAGGCAGGAGGCTGGGCCTGGTGAGTGCCCTACACCACCAGCAGCACACTTTCTTGTCATGCCTCATCATGGGTCCCCACCTGTCCTCGTCTACTTTCCTCCCCATCCTTCCCATTGACGGTGACACTCAAGAGTTACCTTAGCAAAATGCTTAATGCAGATGGTTGGCTCTCTGTTTCCCTACCTCTCCCTTCTTCATTATTCTCTTTCCTTTTAACTTCACCTCACTGCCAGGAATTTGGTACTCCCCTGAAATTCCAGTTGTCCAGTCAAGTGGTATGCAATCTTATAAGTTTGGGCATATTGAAATCTTAGGGCATTTTTATTTTATTTGTTTATTTATTTATTTATAGTTTATTGTCAGGTTAGTTTCCATATAATACCCAGTGCCCTTCCCTACAAGTGCCATCCTCCATGTCCATCACCCTCCCTCCTCTTTCCCCCTCCCCCTTCAGACCTCAGTTTGTTTTCAGTATCTAAGAGTCTCCATGATTTGCCTCCTTCCCCCTCCCTAACTCTTTTTTCCCCCTTTCCCTCCCCCATGGTCCTCTGTTAAGTTTCTCCTGTTCCACATATGAGTAAAAACATATGGTTATCTGTCCTTCTCTGCCTGACTTATTTCACTTAGCATGACACCCAAATGGCCAGATTTCATTCTTTCTCATTGCCATGTAGTATTCCATTGTATAGATAAACCACATCTTCTTGATCCACTCATTAATTGATGGATATTTAGGCTCTTTCCACAATTTGGCTATTGTTGAAAGTGCCGCTATGAACATTGGACTCTAGCAGTGCTATTGCTGGGTCATAGGAGAGGTCTATAGTTAATTTTTTGAGGAACCTCCCACTGTTTTCCAGAGCAGCTGTACCAGTTTACATTCCCACCAACAATGTAGGAGGATACCTGTTTCTCCACATCCTCGCCAGTATACAGTCTCCTGATTTGTTCAATTTAGCCACTGTGACTGGCATGAGATGGTATCTCAGTGTGGTTTTAATTTGTGTTTCCCTGATGATGAGTGATGCTGAGCATCATTTCATGTGTCTATTGGCCATCTGGATGTCCTCTTTGGAGAAGTGTCTTTTCATGTCTTCTGCCCATTTCTTTACTGGGTTATTTGTTTCTCAGGTGTGGAGTTTGGTGAGTTCCTTGTAGATTTTGGGTACTAGTCCTTTATCCAATATGTCATTTGCAACTATCTTTTCCCATTCCGTCGGTTGCCTATTAGTTTTACTAATTGTTTCGTTTGCCATGCAGAAGCTCTTTATCTTGATGAGGTCCCAATAGTTCATTTTTGCTCTTGATTCCCTTGCCTTTAAGGATGTGTTGAGTAGGAAATTGCTGTGGTTAATGTCAAGGAGGCTGTTTCCTGCTTTCTCCTCTAGGGTTTTTATGGTTTCCTGTCTCACATTCAGGTCCTTCAGCCATTTTGAGTTTATTTTTCTGTATGGTGTAAGAAAATGATCTGGTTTCATTCTTCTGCATGTTGCTGTCCAGTTCTCCCAGCACCACCTGTTAAAGAGGCTGTCTTTTTTCCATTGGATACTCTTTCCTGCTTTGTCAAAAATTAATTGGCCATACATTTGTGGGTCCAGTTCTGGGTTCTCTATTCTATTCCATTGGTCTATGTGTCTGTTTTTGTGCCAATACCATACTGTTTTGATGATTACAGCTTTGTAGTAGAGGTTAAAGTCTGGGATTGTGATGCCTCCTGTTTTGGTTTTCTTCTTCAATATTACTTTGGCTATTCGGGATCTTTTGTGGTTCCATACAAATTTTAGGATAGTTTGTTCTAACTTTGTGAAGAATGCCAGTGCAGTTTTGATTGGGATTACATTGAATGGGTATATTGCTTTGGGTAATAATGATATTTTAACAATGTTTATTCTTCCGATCCATGAGCATGGACTTTTTTTCCATTTCTTTGTGTCTTCTTCAACTTCTTTCATAAGTTTTCTATCATTTTCATTGTACAAGTCTTTTACATTTTTGGTTAGGTTTACTCCTAGGTATTTTATGGTTTTTCATGGAATTGTGAATGGGATCAGTTTCTTGATTTCTCTTTCTGTTCCTTCATTATTGGTGTATAAAAGTGCAACTGATTTCTGTGCATTGATTTTGTGCCCTGTGACTTTGCTGAATTTGTGTGTCAGTTCTAGAAGGCTTCTGGTGGAGTCAGTTTTCCATGTAGAGTATCATGTCATCTGCAAAAAGTGAATGTTTGACTTCATCTTTGCCAATTCTGATGCCTTTTATTTCCTTTTGTTGTCTGATTGCTGATGCTAGGACTTCCAGCACTATGTTAAACAACAGTGGTGAGAGTGGACATTCCTGTCGTCTTCCTGATCTCAGGGGGAAAGCTCTCAGTTTTTCCCCATTGAGGATGATATTAGCTGTGGGCTTGTCATAAATGGCTTTTATGATGTTTAAGTAAGTTCCTTCTATCCTAACTTTCTCGAAAGTTTTTTTTTAAAGAAAGGATGATATATTGTCAAATGCTTTTTCTGCATCTATCGGCAGGATCATGTGGTTTTTATCTTTTCTTTTCTTTTGTTAATGTAATGTATCACATTGATGGATTTGCAAATATCGAACCAGCCCTGTAACTCATGAATGAATTCCACTTGATCATGGTGGATAATTTTTTTTATATACTATTGAATTCGATTTGCTAGTATCTTGTTGAGTATTTTTGCATCTGTATTCATTAAGGATATTGGCCTGTAGTTCTCCTTTTTTTTTGTTGGATCTCTGTCTGGTTTGGGAATTGAAGTGATGCTGGCTTCATAGAATGAATTGGAAAGTTTTCTTTCTATTTCTATTTTTTGGAGTAGCTTGAGAAGAATGGGTATTAACTCTGCTTTAAATGTGTGGTAGAATTCCCCAAGGAAGCCATCTGGCCCTGGGTTCTTATTTGCTGGGAGATTTTTGATAACTGATTTAATTTCTTCATTGGTTATGGGTCTGGTCAGATTTTCGATCTCTTATCATTTGAATTTTGGGAGTGCATGTGTGCTTAAGAATTTTTCCATTTCTTCTAGGTTGTCCAGTTTGTTGGAATATAATGTTTCATAGTAATCCCTGATGATTGCTTGTATTTCTGAGGGATTGGTTGTAATTGATCAATTTTCATTCATGATTTTGTCTATTTGGGTGTTCTGTTTTCTTTCTGAAGAGGCTGGCTAGAGCTTTATGAATTTTGTTCATTTTTTTTCAAAAAACCAACTCTTGGTTTCATTGGTCTGTTCAACCGGTTTTTTTTTTTTTGGACTCTATATTGTTTATTTCTGCCCTGATCTTTATTATTTCTCTTCTTCTGCTGGGCTTGGGATGCTCTTGCTGCTCCCCTTCTAGTTCCTTTAGGTGCTTTGTTAATTTTTGAATTTGTGCTTTTTCTAGTTTCTTGAAATAGGCCTGGATTGCAATATACTTTCCTCTTAGGACTGCCTTTGCTGTGTCCCAGAGATTTTGGATTGTTGTATTTTCATTTTAATTTGTTTCCATATATTTTTAAATTTATTTTCTAATTGCCTGATTGGCCCAATCATTCTTTAGTAGGGTGGTTTTTAACCTCGATGTTTTTGGAGATTTTCCAGACTTTTTCCTGTGATTGATTTCAAGTTTCATAGCATTGTGATCTGAAAGTGTGCATGATCTGATCTCAATTCATTTATATTTATGGAGGGCTGCTTTATGACCCAGTATATGATCTATCTTGGAGAATGTGCCATGCACACTCGAGAAGAAAGTGAATTCCCTAGCCTCGGGATGTAGAGTTCTAAATATATCTGTCAAATCCATCTGTCCCAATGTGTCATTCAGGTCTATTTTTTTTTTTTTAGTGATTTTCTATCTGGTTGATCTATCCATTGCTATAAGTGGAGCATTAAAATCCCTTGCAATTAGCACGTTTGTTTCAATAAGTTTGTTTCTGTTTGTGATTAATTGTTTTATGTATTTGGATGCTCTTGAATTTGGCGCATAGATGTTTATAATTGTTAGCTCTTCCTGATTGAGAGACCCTGTAATTATTATATAATGCCTTCTTCATCTCTTGTTACTGCCTTAACTTTAAAGTCCAGTTCGTCCAATATAAGTATGACTACTCTGGTTTTCTTTTGACTTCTAGTTGCATGATAGATATTTCTCCATTGCTTTACTTTCAATCTGAAGGTGTCTTCAGGTCTAAAATGAGTCTCTTATAGACAGCAAATAGGTGGATTTTGTTTTTTTATCCATTCTGCTACTCTGTGTCATTTGGGGCATTCAGTCCATTTACATTCAGTGTTATTATTAAAAAATGTGAGTTTAGATTCATTGTGTTCTCTGTAGGGTTCATGCTTGTAGTGGTGTACCTTGTATTCCTTGCAACATTTCACTCATAGAGTCCCTCTTAGGATTTCTTGTAGGGCTGGTTTGGTGGTGATGAATTCTCTCAATTTTTGTTTATTTGGGAACACCTTTATCTCTCCTGTGCTGAATGACAGGCTCCCTGGATAAAGCATTCTTGGCTGCATATTTTTTCTGTTCATCACATTGAAGATTTTCTGCCATTCCTTTCTGGCCTGCCAAGTTTCATTAGATAGGTCTGTAACCACTCTGATAGGTTTCCCTTTGTATGTTATGGCCCTTTTATTCCTAACTGCTTTCAGAATTCTCTCTTTATCCCTATATTTTTCCAGTTTCACTATGACATGTTGTGCTGAAGGTTGATTCAAGTTACGTCTGAGGGGGGGTTCTCTGTGTTTCTTGGATTTCAATGTCTATTTCCTTCCCCAGATTGGGGAAGTTCTCGGCTATAATTTGATCAAGCACCCCTTCAGGACCTTTTTCTCTTTCTTCTTCTTCTTCTTCTTCTTCTTCTTCTTCTTCTTCTTCTTCGTCTTCGTCTTCGTCTTCGTCTTCGTCTTCTTCTTCTTCTTCTTCAGGAATTCCTATGATATGGATATTGTTCTGTTTGATTGTATTACTCAGGTCTCGAATTATCCTTTCATGCTCCTGGATCAATTTCTCTCTCTTTTTCTTGGCTTTCTCTTTTTCTATAACTGTGTCTTCTAATTCACCTATTCTCCTCTCTGCCTCTTCAATCTGTGCAGTGGCCACCTCCATTTTATTATGTACCTCATTTATAGCATTTTTAAATCCTCACGCTATTTTGAAGATTCTTAGTCTTTCAATAGCTTCTCTGATGACTTCCATGCTTATATCAAGCCCAGCGACTAATTTCATGACAATTGTTTCAAATTCTTGCTCAGTAATGTTGCTTATATCTGTTTTGAGCAGTTCTGTGGCTGTGACCTCTTCCTGAAATTTCTTTAGAGGAAAGTTCTTTCATTTTGTCATTTTGACTAGCTTTCTGTCTCTTGTCGGTTTTAAAAGCTTGTTATGCACTCTGCATCTGTGAGTATTGCTCTGTTAGCAGAGGCTCAGTGACTGTCCAGGGGCTGTCCATTCAGGAAGTGTTCTTTTAATGGTGTCTCTTGGTTTCTCTTGTTGTGCCTTTGGTTTTTTTATTTCCCTACTCATTAATACTTGAGACTCTCCACCATGCGTACTTTGGCTTTTTTTCTTGAGTTAGCCCTGAAAAGGAAAACAGACAAACACACAGGGAACAAAAGCACACAAAGGCACAGAGAAATCAAACAAACAAGCAAACCAAAAGGGGAAAGAAAAGAAAAGAAAAGAAAGGGGGACAAAAAACAACAAAAGACGAAGGATAGTCTAAAAGCATAAAAACAGTGGAGGGGAGGGATAAGAATGAGATAAGGAAAATATATATGATTAACAAGAATTGATGTAATCATAGCAATGCATCAATATTGGTCTTTCCTGGGCTGGGGGGTAGGGGGGAAGGAGAAAAGGAAAAAGAGGGGGGAAAAAAAGGCAGCTCTCCAGCGCAAATGGGCATGGTTTGGTCTAGGTAGGTCTTGCCTCCACTGTAGGTCCTGCTGGCTGCTCCCTGAGGCCCTGCCTTTGTGGTTGTGGGGAGATGAATGGCAGCACCCCAATCCCTTCTTGAACCAAGCATTGCAAGCCACTCTTTTGGGTCCTATCTCCTTATGCGGCAGGTGGACCAAGTTGTTTTTTCCAAACTCCGCCTCATTTCCAAATCCTAGTCCATGCACTTTAATGCTACCCCCGAGATGTGATGTACTCCTGCAGGCAGGCAGCTTCCTAGCCAGGATCAAGTAGGGGTAGTTGGGGAGCAGTTTCTCCTGCTTCCGCCTGGAATTGGTGCGCTTAGCCCAAGGAAAAGTCGCCAGCTAAAGGGGACTTATATCTTTCCCTGCACATTGTGATTATAGATGGGATGATAGGATCCCTCTCCATCCTGCACGGAGGTTTTTCTCTTCTCTGGAGACAGCTCTATGAGCATTTTCAGCCTCTCTTTCTCTTCCACTCCTCTCTCCGGGGCTCTGCGTGCTCTCTGTGGCTCTGTTCTGGGGGGCTGGAGCTCTCTCCGGACGGCCCATTTTATTTCTCCAGTTTGCACTCACTCAGGCACGTATGAGGCTATCTTTGTGGACTCTGTGTATTTTCTTCCCACTCTTGCAGATCAGTATATTGTGGCTTCCGTCCTCCTTAGTTTGATAGATGGGGGCGGGCGAAAATTACAGAGCTCCCTCCTTCTCTGCCATCCTGCCCCTCTGGGGACATTTTTATTTTAAAGAATGAATCTAATCACAGGAACAGATAAAGACTAAAACACTAATGCTGGACTATAAGCACAGGTAGGGGAAAAGTATGTGGGAGCAGTGCTATTTTCATTGCTCCTTAAATCACAGTACATATGAATATTTACTTGGTTGAGTAGACACTTAGTGTACCCCCAGCTATGTACAAAAATGACCTTCCATGGGCTTGCGATTATGCCTGAAACTTAGCATTTGAGACTTAATCCCTTGGGGAAAGGCATCCAACTGCAGAAATCCTATTTCGAACTGTATTTTTCCCTGGGAGAGGCAACATATGAGGTTATTATTATCGCTCTCACTCCCCAATCATTGTCATATCACAATAAATTGGCTTATCAATTACTCAGCAAGGCAGTGCAGGAATGAATCATGAGACAGGCAAGTTCTGGTGGGATTAAGGTTGAGTCTACTGCTCTGTTCAGTGGAAATATAATATGAGTCACATATTGACATGTGGCCCCTAACTACTCTTCTGAACCATGTGGGTCTAGAGCAAGAACATGACTAGGAAGAAGGCCTGGGAGGTGATGCTGCAGCGTGAGAAGCTGGGATCCCTGCTGATTTCTAAAGGGGAGGAGAGTTGTTGTTGGTGGGGTGATGTCAAGACTTTAGGCATCTGTCTACTCTCTAGTGAGCCTGACTCAGCTTCCACCCACCAAGGAGATGATTTCAGGTTTCACACTCACCCAGTAACTAAACATAACAGGAACTGTGGAAAGAGCTTGCACCGTCACCCCTAGACACAGAAAGAAAGGCAAAGACAATAAGAAGAATAGTCCAAGCAGTCCTGCATTTCCCCAGGCCCATCTCAATCTCTGTCTCAATCTCGCCTCCCCTGCTGTTCCTCCCTGTCTCCCTTCTCTCAGGCTCTCTGCCGCAGGCCTCCTTACCCCTTAGCCCCAAGTCTAGGGGGAGGGATGGAAGCTGGACAAAAATAACACCATTCAAACAAAAACTAATTTGCCCCATTTGTCAAGGGATATTTCTACCCTCCTTCCTGTGAAGTTTTATTTAAGGAAGACATTTCTCCATTAATTCTTTCAGAGCTTTTCATTTTAGGTCATGGGTGACAGAGAGTTTCTCAGCCACCTTCCCTTTTAATTCATCTCCTAAGTGAGCCTGGGTGGAGTCTCACTGTCTGGAATGGAATGCCTAGCATGGATCTCTGGGTTTGGCCCCAGAATCCAGCAACCAGAATGCCTTTAAAATCTATTGTCTTCAAACTCCTGGAGCTGGGTTATTAAGAGAGTTGCTGCCAAATCGAGCTGGTTCCTCTTTCTGCCTTACCCATATCAAACCCACTAGCCAGTCCTGTTAACTCTATTCCAATTCTTTTCATGGCCCATTTTCCCCTACTACTACCTGGTCCAGCCACAAGTGTATGTGGTCCACTGCAGAAGCTTTAAACTGGTCTCCTACCATCATTCTTGTTCTACAGTTTGTTCCCTACTCGGAAATCAGAGTAAGGGTTAAAACTCAGATCAAGTCACTTCCTTGCTTAAAACTTCCAAGGACTTTTTATCACACTTAGAGTAAAATCTAGACTTGAACATGGTGAAGGAGGCCCCACACAGGCTCTTCCAGGGCTTCCATTGCTCTTTGTTGGCCTCCTGTCTGTTCTTTGGAGTGCTTTCCTGCCCCGCTGTTCCACCTGCCTGGAATGCTCTTCTTTTGGCTCATCATAGGATGGACTCCTTTTCACCCATTGTTCTTGGTTGAAATGTCAGCTCTTCAGAGAGGCCTTCCCCAACTCCAGCCACTCTCTCGCCCACTGTTCCATTCCTTTCCTTTTCTATGCAGTCTGTCACTCCTGGGCTTAGTGGCTCACTCTGGTTTCCCCTCCTTGAAGGTAAAACCCATATGAGCCTGTCTGTATCTCTAGCATACAGAAAGGTGTCTGGCATGGAACAGATCCAATGAATGAGAGAATAAACCATTATGTAGTAAGGACTGTAGCTGACAGTGTTTGGTTAGAGAGCACTGTCAAAACATTGTCACAAGATTAATATTTACATTCATTGATTAGTAGAAAACAGATGAGCTCCTTTCAACTGTAAAATCTTTACATTTTCCCTAAATATTTTTGCTTACATTGCTCTATTTCATTTCTGCAGTTTGTAGATTAGATATAAGGTCACATGGCTTAAAAGTGGTGGAATAGGCTCCTGTCCAGTGTTACTCCATCCCTACACTCCAGTGGCCATTGCATGTCATATATCTCATATTAGCATGAGAAATTGCACAATTTGTGAATTGGCTGGTTTGGATACATATTCTTCAGTCTCTGGGAACTGAAAGGGAAAACAACCAAGTCTAATCCAATTGGAGCTTATAGGTTTTAAAAGAAGGGTTTTTAAACCTATAGCGTAGCACGATGTTCCCCAAATTTACCTGTTGATTAAAATGGTGAGGGATATTGTTATAGAAACAAATGCCTAGGCTCTCCTTTGGACATTCTGATTCAGTGGATGGGGCCTGAAAAAGAATTATAGCAAGTGCTACAGGCGATCCTTATCCTGAGAGAGGTTTGGGCAAAGCTTTTGTGGTGGAATCAGAGAAACAGCCCTAGTTCTGCCATTTATGAGCTGTGTGATCCTGAGCAAACCACTTAACCTCCCTGCGTCCCTTAGGTAACAATAGGCACTGTCTGGGATATTGAGGGAGGATTAAATGTGAGCAGGTATGTGGTCACATCCCTCTGACTTCTCTGGGGCTTTTAGCCTCCATCATAGACTGTGAGATCATGACCTGAGCTGAAGTCGGACACTTAACTAACTGAGCCACCCAAGTGCCTCTCAATCTTCACATTTAGAGCAAAACCTTGCTCTTTGCTCTAGGTCTAGGAAGCTTGTTCTGTCTAGCTCCCCTACTACTCAATATACTTCTAGAATAGGAGCATATACTCATGTTCTGTGGAATGGTCTACAGAAGTGCTTCAGACTTTCTGCAAAGTTCAATTATAATGCCATTTATTTTTTTATTTTTTAACTTTATTTATTTATTTTGAGAGAGAGAGAGAGAGAGAGAGAGAATTCCAAGCAGGTTTTCCACTGCTAGCTTAGAGCCTAGTGTGGGGCTCGAACTCATGAGCCTATACAATCATGACCTGAGCCAAAACCAATAGTCTTGGATGCTTAACCAACTGAGTCACCCAAGCACCCCTGAATGCCATTTAAGTATACTTTTAATTGTTTAAAAAATATATATATAAAGCAGTACCTGGCCAAAAGTATCCTAGACCAAATTTTTAAAAAAAAATTTTTTTTAGTATTTATTTATTCTTGGGAGATAGAGAGAAGGAAAGGGGGGGAGAAAGAATGAGCAGAGGAGGGGCAGAATGAGAGAGGAACATAGAATACGAAGCAGGCTGTGCTGACAGCTCAGAGCCAGATGTGGGGCTCGAACTCATGAGCCATAAGACCATGACCTGAGCTAAAGTTGGACACTGAACCTACTGAGCCATCTAGGCGCCCCAATCCTACTCCAAAATCTAACACATTAGAGACTATCTCCTCATTTGGGGCTCGCAGGTTACTCATTTTGTGCAGACTTTGGAATAAAATGTCTTTTGCTCCCTCTGTTTATATTTTCTTATAAATTTGTCTTTGATAAAGAAGATAATCGTTCTAAGCTGCTCTTTCATTTGTGTATATACATTATTGGTTTTCTGGTTTAAATCTAGACCACCAGTGACAGAATTTAGGCCTGACAGTGTTGTGGTGGTGAGTTCCCCATCACAGCCTATGGGCATGGCTCTCACATGTCCAGAAGGCTCAGTGCAGCTTCTTGGAGCATAGTTTCTCAGGAGGCACAGTCAACCAAGTAGGAATAAGTGAAACCACAACATGGCCATCATACCTTTTTTACATAGTCTTGAAATTCTTTTTTTTAAGTTTATTTTGAGACAGAGAAAGAGACTGGGGGAGGGACTGAGAGAAAGGGAGGGAGAAGAGTCCCAAGCAGGCTCCACACTGTCAGTGTCGAGCCTGACACAGAGCCTGATCTCACGAACTGTTAGATCATGACCTGAGCCAAAATCAAGCTTTGGACGCTTACCCGACTAAGCCACCCAGGTGGCCCTGAAATTTGTTTAAATTTGGAGGACTTGTTTGCTTTTTGAATATAAGATAAGGAAAATCAAGCAGATCTTAGAAATTGTTAGTGATTCAGTTTTGAAACAAGAATTTCCTAATTCTTCTCTCTTGGAGTTCTGGATTAGTTTTATTGTAGAGTATTCTGAGATTATACAAACAACTTTCTTTTTAACTATTACCCTTTCCACCCCTTACATGTCAATGAGGATGTTCTGTGTACTGTATCCTGAGATAAACTATAGAAAGAAAATGGATCCTGAATCTGACTAAGCAAGCAATTGGCATCCTTAATCCATACATTTTAATTTTTACTGTTTTAGTTGATTTTATAGTAAGTAAAGGCATTTGAACTTAAACAGTTTAAAATAATACCACTTTTATCTTTTTGATGATATAGCATTCTACTTTATTTATTTATTTTAACATTTATTTATTTTTGAGAGAGAGAGAGAGAGAGAGAGAGAGAGTGGGGGAGGGTCCGAGAGAGAGGGAGACACAAAATCAGAAACAGGCTCCAGGCTCTGAGCTGTGAGCACAGAGCCAGACGTGGGGCTCAAACCCACGAACTGTAAGGTCATGACCTGAGCTGAAGTCGACCGCTTAACCAACTGAGCCATCCAGGTGCCCCTATAGCATTCCACTTTAAAACAGGATATACCTAATTTAAAAAAACTTAAATCCACACTCTAAAAATATTGTAAGTGGAAGATCCCATCCCTCCCCCAGCAAAGCTGTAATAGTCTGGCTCATGGAGAAAAGGCAATCAGAAGCTGTTGTCACATAAATCACACAAAGTTGTGGTCAACAGATTTTAGAGACAGGCATTCCTTTTACATCAGATGCAAACATTACTAGCATTTCTTGTCATAAGTACCTGTTCGGTCCATTTCTCTAATACGAACTTCTGGATCCCAGCAATTCTCTTGGACCACTCTGAAGATCTTCCCATCTTTCAGCATCTTTGCTTCTCCCTAGGACCAAAAACTTAACATCAGCCAAAGGTGACTTCAGCTTGCTTATTCTTCCTTGTATGCTTTGGAACATGGTTCTCCCCTAATGTTTTTAGGGGTTTTTACTTAATCCTCAAAGAAGCAGAAGTCTATTCACTTAACAGGCCTCAGCTTTTCATCCTCATGCCTTAATGTTGGCTTTGAATCAAAAGGATATGCTCTGTGAGTGTCTGTGGCTGGACACAGAGAGAACAAGCTCATGGCCATAGCCTTTTGGGACTGCATACTGAGGATGGCTGGTCACCTTGCTGATCTGAACTGCTGGCTACAAGACCTGAGAGGATGGCCCAGTGTCTGGACAACTCCAGATCCATAACATTTTAGATTTGGAAAGGGCCTGTAAGATAGACATCTAGCCCAACCCTTTTGTTTTATAGAGAAGTGACAGATGGATAGTGACAGTAAATGATTTATCTAACAGAGCAGGTCACTGATGTCAACACCTGCAGTAGGAGGCAGGCCATAAAGTGAATCATTTTAGTAGCATGTATCAAATTTGATGCTGAGCTCCTGGCTTCCACCAGGCATCATGTCTGCCTGTGTGCACTATGTTTAATACTCAGTGCAAGGGGTCCTCTAAATTGAACTTCTACTTGGTGATGCCTAAAGAAAAGGGAAAGATCTGGTCCAGGTCTCGAAATCAGAGTGATCAGGTACAAATCATCATCCTACCCCTTACCAGGTAGCCTTGAACAAGTTAAACACCTCTGAGACTCAGTTTGCTTATCTTTAAAATAGGAATGATAATGTTACTTACCTTAAAGGAATGTTGTAAGCGTGGAATGGATAATCCGTATAAGGTACTGACTGGAATATTTGACACGTTTTAAGTGTTAGTTATTCTGAATATTTACTATTAGTGATGCATGACTGATTAGAAATGAGGCTATCTCCTGATGTTCCTCTGCTTTGAGGGTACACCTGTGAGGTGCTTCAGGGCCTCAGGCTTGCCTTTGGGTCCTATATGATATGGCCTAGTGGGCATATGGTGATCCAAGGCCTTGTGCTCTGCTTGGTGGAATCCTCTGCCCTCCTCCTCATCCTCTTTGCTTGATCATGAGTTGCACACAACTCTTGCCACAGCTTCCTTCTCTTCCATTGATAAGACCTTCCCTGCCTCCTACATAGAGAAAGCCAACTACTTTTTAGTGGTATCCCACTCATATCTGGCATGCATAAGTAAGACCTCACATCCATGTTTTCATTTCTTTCTTTAAATTTTTTAATGTTTACTTATTTTTGAGAGAGAGAGAGAGAGACAGAGTGTGAGCAGGGGAGAGACAGAAAGAGAGGGAGTCACAAAATCTGAAATACGCTCCAGGCTTTGAGCTGTCAACACAGAGCCTGAACTCATGAGATTATGACCTGAGCTGAAGTCAGACACTTAACCATCTGGGCCACCCAAGTGCCCCTTTGTTTTTATTTCTGATGGCTATGGAAAAGGTCAGTGAGCAAGTGACTTAACTGAGATAGATATCTACACCTTGGCAGAGTTGAGTCTCTGGACATCAGAATCGATTTCATTTCCCATCCCTTGCTGACCTTGGCAGCGTCTGAACAACCTTCACAGATTGGGGAATCTCCTATGAGAGTCTTGGTGGAGGCAGGTCCCAGGCTTCCTTTGATAAAGCCCCAAAGCTCTGATACTTGCTTTCCTTGCCCCAAGGTTGACCAGTCAATGCTTGGGTTTTAAAAAAGAGCAAGTGATGCAAAAAGACAGGATTAGTGAATTTATTCTGCCAGTGATGCCAGCAGTGGTGACATGCTGAGTCCATTGGCAGTGATACCAGTGGTAGTGTCCAGTGTCCATCTGAGAGAGAACAGCACCCTCGCCAGGCTAGTCCTGTGGTGTGGCATTGACTGTGGTTTCAATCACCTGCACATCTTACGAGTGTGGTTCCCTAGGCATGTGCAGTTCTTGAGGGGTTTAAAATACTTGCAACAAATTCCTTTTCTGCTTAAACTAACCATTGTTGGTTTTTGTTGTTTGCCACCAAGAATCTTGAATGATTGCACAAATAGAATACAGGAACACATCTTTCCATTTGGTGAAGAAGGGAGCGGAGAGGAATGACAGTAAAAGAAAAAAATCAAGAAATAAACTTTTATTTGGCAAATTAGAGGCTTTATTTTTCTTTTGATCCTAAATCGGAAAGCGTAAACACCGTAAAGTAACCAGAATAGCTGAGTGCTGAAGAGCATGCATTCTGACAGACCTGGGTTTAAATCTCATGAAAACACTTACTATCTGCAAAATGTGACAATTACATTTGTCATGCCTGTGGCCACCCAGCATCCTTGGAACACTTCTGGGTGTGAAGAAAGTTTATGATGGCGATTCCAGACTCCACTTTCCCAGCCTTCCTTGTAGCAAGGGTACTAACATGCATGCAAAAGCTACCTTCTGGTATGGGTGCTGTCTGAGGTATCAGGCATGGCTAGAGCAGAAGTGGCAGTACTTTGGTCTCCAGTCTCAGTAGCATCATCATGAGTGTGAGCTTCCTGTCTGTGGCCAGAAGAGGCAACACTTGCATCTTTGTTGGGGCAGCCCCTCCAGGTATGGTTGGGCATTGTGCATGTTAGCACAGCCTCTGGGACCGATCTCATGTCCTCCAAAAGGTCTGTGAGCTGCCTTTCCGCTTAAGCTAGAGTGAGTTTTTTTGTTTGCAACTGATAACACTGAGTGAAACAGAAGATTCAGTAATAGAATGTTAAAAAAAATTTTTTTATATCTATTTATTTTTGAGAGAGAAGGAGAGTGTGTGTGCCGATGAGGGGCAAAGAGAGAGGGACACAGAGGGTCTGAAATGGATTCTGTGCTGACAGCAGAAAGCCCAATGCAGGCCTTGAACTCATGAACTGTGAGATCATGACCTGAGCCTTAATCAACTGAGCTACCCAGGTGTCCCAATAATAGAATGTTTGTAAAGAACTTAGCACCAGGTCAGATCACATGCTCAATCATTTTGGACGGAATTTTACCGTATATTATCAATGGCAGGGGAAGAAATTGGGTTTCTCTGAGAGATGCATGAGTGAGTTTTGGTTTCAGACAAAGCAGAGCACACTAAAGCAGAAATGAGTCCTTTAGTTCAATGCTTGTGTCTTATGGATGCAGTGACTTGTCCAAGGTCATACACTGGTTTAGAGCAGGGATAAGACCCAAGTTTATGGAGCCATTTTCCACACCACCACACTGACATTGGTAATTGGTGTCTGTCTAGTAGGCAAAGGTTGGTTGCTATCATTTCCTAAACATTCTGATCTTTTGAGGGGATTGTACTCATTGCAAGGTAGGAGAATCAGACTCACTAAACTTCTCCACATCCTTCCTTGTTGCATCCATGGTAAGGCTAATGAAGAACAGCAACTGTCAGTAGAACTCTTTCTGAGTGTAAAGGACCACAGAGAAACACAGCTGTGTCCTATAATAGGCTCCTAATTCTCATTATTTCTTCAGCCAGAATTTTGGGACCTGACAGTCATTGTAAAGAATCAGTTCCATGGGGTGCCTGGGTGGCTCAGTCAGTTAAGGGTCCAACTTCACCTCAGGTCATGATCTCACAGTTCGTGGGTTGGAGCCCCATGTCGGGGCTGACAGCTAGCTCAGAGCCTGGAGCCTGTCTTTGTATCCTGTGACACCTTCTCTCTCTGACCACCCCTGCTCGTGCTGCCTCTCTCTGTCTCTCAAAAATAAATAAAAACATTTAAAAAAAAGAATCAATTCCTGAGCCCTCTCTCTTTACATTTGGGGACCCAGTATCCTTTCAGGGCTGCAAATGTGTCTCAGAGGGCAGCACTTGGTACTGGGGGCGGGACAGAAAAGTCTATTGGGTTATGTTTTTAACATTAACATTAGTATCAACCAAGATCTTAAACCAAACTAATAATCAGATCATTGGAGTCAGCTGCTCTAATTTATTCACCACCCCCTCCAAACAAATTTTATTTTTCTAGACTCTCAAAAGAAAACAAGTTTTCTTTTCTTTTCTTTTTAAAGAGTTCCCCAACCAATGATCGCCACCTGGAAAAGCCATTTCAAATATACCTTTAATATTTTAAAAGCTGTAACACCATGTTGTAATAGAAATCATGGTACTGCAGGAGTCAGGAGACCAGGATCCCATGTGTAAACACTTAACCTCCTAGAACTTCAGATTCTAACTGTAAAATAAGGGTTTAGAGTAAGCAATATCTAAGGTCTCTTGCCAGGATGGTGTGATGTGATGCTCAGATCCTTCTTCAGGAGTAAAAGACCTTTCCTCCCAGCTTCTGAGAGTGTTGCCGAAAGCTCTGGGCTATCAGTCCCTATGGGGAGCTAGGAAGACTGCCTCAGCTGAAAAGAGTCACCTCCCTCTCTCCAGGTCCTGCTTCATTTCCCGGGTGGCCTACTTCCAATGACTGATTGACACAGAGGTATAAAGGCCCCTCTCTTTTGTCCTCCTGCACCCCTAACTTGAGACAGTTCTGAAGGTTAGCTTTAGAGCTCCTTGTAGGGTTGCCTGAGGCTCCATTGAAACATCACAGCTCAACACTGCCTTCTGTTCTATCCTGTTTCGTTCTCTTCACCTCCCACTGGTGTCTATTGTCCGACACTTCCTGCATGCTAATTTCTGTCTCAGAGTCTGATTTCCAGGGACCCTAATCTGTGACATTTCTGGTTTTCACATTCTAATTCTTTTTTTTAATTAAAAAATGTTTTTTTATGTTTTATTTTTGAGAGAGAGAGAGAGAGAGAGTGAGGGAGGGAGGGAGGGGCAGAGAGAGACCAGTCTGTCGGCACAGGCCCAATGTGAGGCCCAAACTCAAGAACCTTGAGATCATGACCTGAGTCAAAGTCAGGTACTTAACTGATTGAGCCACTCAGGTGCTCTTCACATCCTAATTCTAATACTATCCACAAATAAGTTCAAATATGGCTGGTATATCCAATGAAGAGAGCGCAGCTGGGCAGGGGCAGACACACACACACACACACACACACACACACACACACAGAATCTGAAGCAGGCTAAGCTGTCAGCACAGAACCCAACATAGGGCTCGAACACATGAACTGTGAGATCATGACCAGAACTAAAGTTGGAAGCTCAACTGACTGAGCCATCCAGACTCCCCTAAAAATGTGTTTTCAGACTCAATGTTTCACCACCAGATTCCCATTCTCCTCCCCTTACCCCCAGTGCCTCTCAGGCTATCCCGTGTGCTTCTGAGCTGGTCGGGTTTGATTAATGGCTTTATTCAGTTTTGGCCATGATCCCACATTCAGAAATGTATTTTCCATTGTGACCTATTACACCCAATCTATTTATATAGATACAAACTGAGACAAAAGTTTCATGAAACAATATTTACTCTTTCAGTGAATATATTCTGCTATTCTCTTTTGTAATCTAGTTTATTTTTTAAGCTTCTCTTAACTTACTGCATTGATATCACGACCCCCTGTTGTGTTGCAGCCCATATTTTCAAACCCTGACTAGATGATCCCTAGTCCTATGGTTGTACGATTCCTTGATTTCATGAAAATTGCCCCTTGTCTTGGGATCCACCTCTTCTAAAATCCCTTACTATTTTTGTTTCTTTTGTTCAGTTAGCACAAAATTATTGCTGTCTGTGTGTTCTTTATCCACTTGAGTGGCTTCCTGGCTCCCCAGTGATGGAATGAGAAATAGAAAAAATATTTATTGGTCTCTGCTCCTGGTTCCTGGCACAAAGCTCCTGAAACTCTTGTAATTTCTTAAGTGATAAGAACCCTAGGAGCATCTCTTACTTTAATATTTGGTTTTGAACCCCTGGCATAGGGCTGCTAAAACCCTTATAAATTCCTAAGTGGTAGAGGACTAGGAGCATCTTTTGTTCTATTGATGTGACTCTGGGTAGACTCCTGGATGGCTCTTGGATGGGGCTAGTCGTCAGAAAGACCAAGCCATGATGAGAACCTTAGAATTTCTAGTCCCTCCACCACTTCTAGAAATGGAGCTAATAATTGAACATGCCTACATGAGAAAGCCTCCATAAAAATCCCAATAGCATGTGGTTCTGGGAGCTTCCAGGATGGAGAACACATCACAGTGGGAGGATGAATGCATCTCAACTCTATGGGGATGGAAGGTCCTGTGCTTGTGACACAGGTGAGAAACTGGGTAGGTTTTTCTCTTTCTTTCTTTCTTTTCTCTCTCTCTCTCTCTCTCTCTCTCTCTTTCTTTCTTTTAAATGTTTATTTATTTTTGAGATAGAAAGAGCATGAGCATAGGAGGGGCATAGAGAGAGAGGGGGACAGGATCCGAGGCAATTTCTGTGCTGACAGCAGAGCCTGATGCTGGGTTCAAACTCAAGAACTATAAGATCATGATGTGAGCTAAAGTCAGACACTCAACTGACTGAGCCACACAGGTGCTCCAAGTTTTTCTTTCTTTCTTCTTTTTTTTAATATTTAATCTTGAGAGAGAGAGATGGAGAGATAGAGAGAGAGAGAGAGAGAGAGAGAGAGACACACACACACAAAGCAGGAGTGGGGGAGGGGCAGAGAGAGAGGAGGACAGAATCAGAAGCAGGCTCCAGGCTCTGTGCTGTCAGCACAGAGCCCGACGTGGGCCTTGAACTCACCAACTGTGAAATCATGACCTGATTGGCCACTTAGCCAACTGAGCCACCCAGGCACCCCATATGGAGGAAATAATTTTGAGAGCAAAACCTGATGAGACCACGCAGAATAGTATGTGTGACAATGCTAAACAAATAGAAATAACGTGAATGTGTGTACGCAGGCATACACATGCGTATGTTTATGTGCACATGCACACATGTCTGTATTTGTATTCCCAAGGGCCTGAAAAGCACTCAGTGGATGTTTCTCGATGCTACTGACCTATGCATTTGTAAAGAACCCCATATCTACCCTCTGAAATGCCCCTAGGTAATTTCCTCCTACTCCATGCAGCTCTGAAAGGAGACCATACAAATTGGCTTGCTACTTATACTCTTATTAAATACTCAGCCAAATGACAAATCATGTATTTTAGTTTTGAACAAAGCTTAGTTCATTCTAAGAGCAATGAAAAACCAAAAGTTAAGAAGAGAAATACCTGGGGAAGACCAGAGAAATGTTTTGGCAAGATTTTTCAGAGAACAAGAGTCTCTGAGGTAAATCAGTCATGAGGCTGCAAAATATTTGTTCCAAGGAATGTAGGAGAACAAAGAGAAATTTCAGTCCCCAAATACTGGATTTTCTCATTGCTTGGCCTAATTTCCATATTTATATACATTTGCATGTTGTTTTTCCAGTGACTGTAATCCCTGACCACTCTAATTATGAAAAATACAGATCCGGTTCTGTTGTGTTTGGATTTGTTTTTGAGAGAGAAGGAAGATTGTCACTGTTTTGTTCTATTTAATTATATCCAATTTTGCTGGAAATACGCAGATAGTAGATATGAAATGTTTTGATTCCTGTTTTCTTTAGGAGGTTTACTGTTTATGCAATCTTTTGACATGAAAACAAAATGAAATGAAAGTCATTCAAATACAGTACTGAGGTTACAAACTGGACTTCAAAACCAATCACAGACTGCCCAGTCCTGCATTTGGGGCTTCCCAGTAGCCTGTGATCAGCTCCACTCAGACTGTTCTTCACCTTCGGGAGATTTAAGGCCAGCTGAGATCATCAGCTCCTGGGCTAGGAACCAGCACTTTTAATGGGAGGAGTGTAGCAGTGTCTGAACCAGCACTTAGAGGGCATTCTTTTTTTTTTTTTTTTAATGTTTATTTACTTTTTGAGAGAGAGAGAGAAACAAGAGCTGAGTGGGGGAGGAAAGGAGAAAGAGAGGGAGACACAGAATCTGCAGCAGGCTCCAGGTTCTGCACTATTAGCACAGAGCCCGATGAGAGGCTCAAACCCACGAACCGTGAGATCATGACCTGAGCCGAAGTTGGATGCTTAACCTACTGAGCCACCCAGGCGCCCCTAGATGGCATTCTTTAACGAAAGTGAAAATGAGTTGCCCCAGAGATTCTGATGTTCAAAACTCTTTGTTCTCCACTGCCTTCAGGATCGAGTACAAAGGCCTAAACCTGTCCTTCAAGGCCCCATCTGATGAGGTTTCTGTCTGCCTCTCTAACTCCTTCACACCATGTTGGTTCCTTAAACTATACCTGTCTCTATTAATTTTCCACAGAGCAGTCAAGGTTGTCTTTTTAAGCCATTAAGACCCTCCAGAGAATTTGCACTGCGTTGAGAATAAATCCGGACTCTGCAGCATGTCCCCAGCGTCCCTCCGTGATCTGGCCCCTGCCTACCTCCAGTCTCATCTTCTACAGTCTCCTTCTTTCACTACATTTCAGCCACATTCCCTTCCTTTCTGCTCCTTGCACACAGCTCTTTCTCACTTGGTGGGCTTTGCAACTGCTATTCCTCACCCAGGGACACTTGCCCAAGCTTTTCCTTCCTGTCCTCTAAGTCTTAGCTCTCTCCCTGAGCAGCCAGCCCAATGAATCTTCCCGAGTCACTCCCAACCACAACATTGTTTTTTATTCCATTCTCTGTAGTGATTACATGTTGCCCCCTAGAATTTGAGCACCATGAGGGCAGTGAGTATCTCAGACTTGTTCATCAGCATATTCTTGGTGTCTAGACTGCTGGGCCCACCACAAAATAGGTGTCAATATAAATCAGTGAGTAAGTAAATGAATGTCTGAGCCTGTGGTTCCCAAACTTGAGTGAGCATCAGAATCACCTGAGGCTTGTCAAAACACAGATTGCTGTCCTGACCCTCAGAGTCCCTGAGTTGGTAGATCTGGGCTGAGACCCTCAAATTTGTATTTCTCCCAAGGTACCCCTGCACATGGTAACTGCGTCTTCCCAGACCACAAGTCCTCCAGGATCTGCCCCCAGGGCCTATCTGTGTCCAGCGGGAAAGCTCAGGAATGTTCTCTTTTCAGCTCCACCAGAGCAGAAGATGCCTCTGAAAGTGAAGTCAGACCTGGCCTCTGTGCAGTGCTAGACTTCAGCTCACTCTTAGGCCTCGTTATTTGAAGAATGCTTTGCCCCAGCCCTTCCTCCTCTTGCTTTTCCTCTTACCAAACTCATCCCTTAATAGCGATGGCTTTTTCTCCTCCTTGTCTCCAGTGTTTAATTTCTCCAGCTTGTGCTCACACCTAAACTGTGCCATTTATTTGGTTGGCCTTAATATACTGTAATAAACCATGGAAGGAGCCCAGGTCGCTTCCTTGAGACAGAGCAATAAATGCTAAAATTGATTCTAGGGCAGGAAAAAAAAAAAGGATAAAAAAAGGATTTCTTAATGGCCTCTCAAATTGCAATTTTATCTTCCTAAATGCTGCTCTTTGAAGTCACCCTCATTTTTCCTAGTAATTTTGAGGAACTCAGTGCTGCTCCATTGCCTGCTACAAAGTCAATAAGAGGACCTGAGTTGAGGTCCATGGAGGCCTGCCTGCAAGAACGTCTCAGGCTCAGTATGTGCCTGGTCCAAGGTACATACACACTTTGGGAGAAACTCACCTTGCTGTGATGTTCGAGCTGCACCCAGCCTCCATAGCCAAATCGCTGTGGGGGAGAAGCACAGTTAGGCTCGAGGAACAGAACAGTAAAGGGGTATCCTTGTGACAAAGGATCCTGAGCTCACCTTCCCATTTTCTCCCCCGACACCCATGTATCACGTTTTCAATATTGATCTTAAGTCGATTTACTTTTTTCCTCAAATACATTTATTCAGGAAGAAAATTCTATATCATAGAAATGTTAGTTTTATCTAGTTTGTGGTTTTTAAATGAGGATTAACATCGAGGCGCCTGGGTTGAACGTCCAACTTCGGCTGAGATCATGATCTTGTGGTTCCTGGGTTCAAGCCCTGCGTCAGGCTCTGTGCTGACATCTTGGAGCCTGGAGCCTGCTTCAGATTCTATATTTCCTTCTCTCTCTACCCCTCTCCTGCTTGCAGTCTCTCTCTCTCTCTCTCTCTCCAATACAAACATTAAAAAAATTTTTTTAAATAAATAAATGAGGATTAACATTAAAAGATACTTGTTTATGGAATGCCTGGGTAGCTCAGTCAATTGAACTCTTGATTTCAGTTCAGGTCATGATCCCAGGGATCAAGCTTAACACTAAGTGTGGCGCCTGCTTGGGATTATTCTCTCCCCCTCTCTCTCTCTTTCTCTCTCTCTCTCTCTCCCCATCACCTCTCATGCACAAACACATGTTCACTCTCTCTCTTTCTCTATAAAATAAAATTAAACTAAAAACTTGTTTATGTGCCACCTAAAGTCAATTCACGGATCACCAGCAGCACATGGACCGTAAGGACTACTTTCTAGGAAACACCATCTTGAACACTAACGCTGCTCTTCAAACCATATCCACGAGTAGTAGATCAGGAAGTCAGTTTAGAGGATAGTGACCCAGACTTTCTAAAAACACAAAATAGTTGTGTAGCAGATGCTGTCAACTGTCAACCTCCCACCTGGCTCCCCTCTCCTTAACGTTCCTGTGCATGCCAGCCCTCCTTCACCTACTGGCCCCAGCATTTCTTTGACAAGGGCTTTTCTATTGTCACCGAAGCCAGCTTTGATTGCACCCTTCCAGAAAGTCAGAAGTCCCAGGAAATTAGTGTCCCCATTCCTGGCCCCCCACCTGCTTCCAAATCCCTCAACCAGGGACTGAGGTTGTCTTTACATAAGTACACTGAACACACTGCCATCCACCCCTGGGGTGTGATGACTGTGAGATGAGGCACACATTCTACACTTTCAGTTGCTGCCTCGCTTCCCCGTCTCATTTCTCCTTTCTCCTGGTATATCCTAGGATCACCTCTGAAGTAAACTACTTGTATTTTGTTTTGTTTTGTTTTGTTTTGAATGTTATATTTATTTTTGAGAGGGAGAAACAAAGTGTGTGTGGGGGAGGGGCAGAGAGGGAGATACAGAATCTGAAACAAGCTCCAGGCTCTGAGCTATCAGTACAGAGTGCAATGAGGGGTTCGAACTCAGGAAGGGCAAGATCATGACCTGAACCAAAGTCAGACACTTACCAACTGAGCCACCCAGGTGCCTCTTGAAGTAAACTACTTGTATTTGAATCCTTGTTTCAGGGTCTGCTTCTTGGAAAACCCAAGCTAAAAATAGTAAAGGAATGGAATGGAATGGAGTAGAATGGAGTGGAATAGTACTGGGTAGGACAGGATAGGATAGAATAGTTTAGAATAATATATTAGAGGGGCATCTGGGTAGCTCAGTCAGTTTTCAGCTCAGGTCATGATCTCACATTTGTTGGGGTTTAGCCTTACATTGGGCTCTATGCTGACAGTGGGGAGTCTGCTTGGGATTCTCTCTCTCCCTTTCTCTCTGCCCCTCTCCCACTTGTGTGCACGTGCTCTCTCTCTCTCTCAAAATAAATAAACTTCAAAAAATCCCCTAATCTAAAACAAATAGACAAACAAATAAATAAGATATCATTTTGTTCACTCATTCTTCAGACCCTCATGGAATCCCACCCTTAACCTGTCTGACTAGGGCAGAGAAAATAAAAGTGAAAGATACTTCCAGCCTGTGTGGAGCACAGTCTTGAGCGTGTAGGGCTGGGCTGGCAAGCATTAAAGGGTAATGGTATGTGAGACATGCTGTGGTTGAGTAACACACAGGGTGTCTGAGAGTCTCGAAACGCACAACTTGAGTCAGGTGGTATCTGAGGAGCGAGGTTGAAAAGAAAGTCTGGGGTCATATTGGAGAGAAACTTCCAATGTTCTGCATTTCCAGGCTTCAAATCAGAGCCTCTCACAGTGTGATGGAGGAAGGGAAGGTACTGGGCCATAAACAGTGATATGAAGAGCTCATCAACAGCTCTGGTCAATGGTTATGGGTAGGGAAGTTGAACATCAGCTCAACTTCTTGCTTGTTATAGTTGGATGAGACCAGGTAACAGTGGTTGGTTCTCATGCAATGCTACAGGGAAGTTGTCTTGAGGGAGTCAGGTCCTGGCAAGTCCCTCTTCCTAGCAGCCCTCTCACCTCTAGACTGAGAGGGGAGGTCTGGACCTAGAGCACAACATGTCTCTGTGTCTGTGACTAGGGCCTGCTGGTCATATTTAAGATTTGGTCAATCCTATACAAGATTTATTCTACCTTGACATAAGGTCTGTTCTTGAGTTCTAACTGCAAATAATCATATTACTCTGAAAATCTACCTGCCTCCTTCCTCAGTGACATCAGGGGACCTGGAGTAGTAGGGTGGGCATGCAGAAGACGCTATTTACCAGGGGCCTTAGCTTCTCCCTGTACCCAGTTCCTCCTTTGCCTGCACCCGTCACCCTACTCTACTCCTTTCATGCATTTGATACCATTGTGCATCCCTCAATCTCTTCTCCTGGCTAAAGCTGCTGAGAGATGTATATTGGAGGAGGCGTAGAATAAGGCCTCAACCAGCTACACTTGAGAGTAAACAAACTTGCTCTTGAATTAAAATTTGCCATTGAAGTTTTACTTCACTATAGAAGAAACATTTTTGTTTTCTTATTTCCTTCTCTCCTTTTCTTCTTTCTTTCTCTATTCCTTCTTCCCTCACTCTCTTTCGTATGTTTTGTTAATTTGCTAAGAAACTTGAACCCATAAGCCAGCAGGCTAAAGTATTCCATTGGTGGAAGGGCAGAGAGGCAGAGGGAGGCAGAACAAAGGGATCTTGTCACAGGTGACAAACCACTTATAAGATCCTTTACTTTGTTGGGATAACTGTTTCCAAATCACTGTTTCCGTATGTGAAAAATGAGGCTGATAGCTGTAGCTGTGACATAGGGTTTTATGGGAATTCATTCAGATAAAATTTAGAGAGAGCTATTGATACAAGACTCTGCTTATAGAAAGGGCCTCATCAATGCTAACAGTGATGATGATGATGATGACAGTGGTACTGGAGATAGAGGAGATAGTGACTAATGTGGTGATGGTGACAGTTGTGGTGTTTGTAGGGATGGCAGTGGCAGTATTGGCAATGGAAGAGGTTGTGAGGTGGTAGTGATGTTGTGCTAGTGAGCTTGGTGGCAGTGGGGATGGCAGACAGGGACAGCACTGGGGGTAGCATAGTGGTGAGAGCCTATTTTATCCTGAGGTGTTAGATAAGGCATACCCTAGGGTCAGACATTAAGGAGTATTCTGAAAGAAGGAACTCTTTGTCACCCTGTGGTCCTCCTTCCCCTTTCTTGGAAAGCACAAAATTTGAACACTCTGTGCTTCTCCTAAGCCCCCTGCAAAGGCCTAACCTACTTAGGGCAACTGCTCCAAGTCCAGGCTCAACATAGTTCCCCAGCTGTTATCCTAGGTTGAACCAAGCTTGGGGTCTGATATGTATGACCTTGAGAATTTTGGTGAGAACATATGCCAGGAGACATTTACCGTCTGAAAATATTTGACAATGACTGGTATCCCATAGACATTTAAGGGCATGACAATGAAAAACAAAATTAAAAAAAATCAAGGGAATTCAGTTCTATACATAAACGATGTATTTCTGAAATTAGTTTATATGAATCAGAGGTAGATGAACTGAATGGCATTTTTACTGTCTTGGGGACCTCACACTTCCATGAGGTGAATAAGGAACCTCCTGTGTGATAAAACCAGGTATCTATTTCCTCAGAGGGGTTGCTTGAAAGTCAGGCTATGTCTGGGATTTTGACTTCTAGAATCTTACAATGATCAAGTGCAATTAAATCATTGCTAATGAAAAAAGATGTAAATATATAATTTTTTTTAAGTAGAGGCCAGAACTTTTGACCCCCTTTAAAACTAGGAGAATCTTTGTAAATCCTACTATTGGGTGGTCCATAAAGTCTTGCTGAAGGAAAAAACCATGACTTTATCATCATCATTGTTGCTATGAATAATCTCATTGTGGATCAAACTGAAACAACATTCACCATGGTTCTTTGGGCCACCATCCTCCTCTTTATGACAGCAGAGAGTGGGTGTCTTGATTCATCAGAAACAGTTTAATCAAGTGCCCCCTGATCCTGCTTTCTTTCCACCTCAGATAGATTTTCCCCCCTAAGGATCTTAACTGTAAGTCTGATTAAAATCCTCATTAGCAAGTGAAAATGGAAACAGTTCTCAAATCCCAGTCCTTCGTAATCATTAGTTAATTATCAATCTAGGTATGTTGATTCTGCTTTTCTGTTTCTTCATTGCATTAAGAGGTCAAGGTTATTGAGGTGTGTCCATTAATGTTTAATAAGGAAAGGCAGGCTGGAAAACAGATATTAGTTCTTCCAAAGGGCTTCATCTTTTAAAATAAAACTAGTACTGGCTTCTTTTCATTCTTTTATTGGAAAGTTTGAAAACGTGATGAGAAAAGATCAGAGGCTGATGTTTTGAAATAATATCTTCCCCATTAAGAAACAATTTGAAGACAAAGGAAGATCTACTGTAATTATCGAACTACAAGAACACCAAGGAAAGTCTGCTCTTGACTAACATCACTGTAATCCTCACTTTATTGTGACAATACAGACTGGATGTGGGGAGAGAGGGAAAAAGATACTAGTATTATATACATGTCTGTTTATTTATCTCACTCCTCCCAGTTTGAAAACATAGAACTGTTTTCTGCTGGTTATTTCATCACTGGCCAGCCTGCAATCAAATGAAAACTTCTACCACATATCAGATCTACTTGGCTTTGCCCTGTGGGCTGAAGTCAGGTTCCAGTGACCCTGTGACAAGGCCCTCAGTGGGCTTACCTGAGTGTGGGGAATTGGGGAACAGGCTGGTGTCGAGGGAGGTACTGGGGGACAGAGGGACCACCATGGTCTTATATAGCTCTGGGATTCTAGGCTCATTTCTGAGTCTCAGGTACCTCATTGGTCCAGTGAGGTTAATAATATAAATCTTACCTGCAATTCACAGGATTTTTATGTGAATCAAATATATATATTGCTCCCTGGAAGTGTAATGAGTATAATGGCTATTATTACTATCATTATATCATCAGTGTTATTAAGTGTATCAGCTATCTGCTTGCGTGTGAGTCCTAGATAGAAGCCTGGCTTATTGGGACAAATGCATTTCCCCTGTTTTGAGGCAACAGCTAGATGTTAAGAAGGAGAAGGGGGACAAAGAGCCAGCAGCACATGTGCTTGGGAAGTCTCCAGGGCACACATCTATGGTTATAGCCTCCCTAAGCTCTGCATCTTTCAGCTTCCTGAGCAATTTTAACATTGCCTTTAGGGCCCTGCATTAGGTGGGTCACCCAGAAAATGTCAGTTCTTGGTGAGAACATCTTTGCTCAAACTAGAGGAAGGCTTCCTGGTGGGAGGCAGATAAAAGGAGGTGGAGTCATGGCACACTAGGTAGGCACACTAGGTAGATACTAGGTAGGAAATTTTCCCCCTTCAGGAGAGAAGAGGTACCTTTTCAGGCTGCTATGGGTCTTCATCAATAACTTTGTGAAGTGGTGTTTACACTTTAATAAAACACCAGGAGGACAGTAGCATTCAGAGCAGCAAGTTCCTGTATAGGTACTTAGACCCTTCTGGGGGGGTCAGTTGGTGCAATTTTCACTACTTGCTATAGCAGAGAAACCTTTCAGAGATGGTTCAGCATCATTTGAATTTTTTTTTCATTTGTATTTTTAGTCTAAAATGTCTACCATCTATCTTACTTAAAATGCCAATGGACAAAGAAACAAGATTAACTTTCTTTCAGGAGAAAACTGTAAGAAGAAAATCGTTTCACTTACATGCACAATAAACCATATTTTAATTAAAGTTTGGGTTAATTCATTTTCCCCCACTTGGGATAAAAAGATGAAACATTATCAGTGGCATGAAAATACTAGAGAAGGCTGAAGATTGAATAAAACCTGATACTTAGCCCAAATAAAACTCAAGCCAATTGTAAATTTCTTTCATGTTCCCAACCTTCTTTTTTTAGTATTCATTCAAAAGTTCTTAATGACAAAAGGAAATTTCCCTCTTTTGAGATATCCAGAGAAAGAGACACTCATTGTACAAAGGTTTCATGTCATTTTCTCTAGGGTTTTTTGATGTTCCTACTCTCTAGTTCATAACAAGGATTTACAGCTTAAAGAACATCAAAAGGAAAGGTTTCAGACAGTGTCCTAAAATAGACCTAAAAAAATTCCACAAAGCTATCTCTTGATGCTTCTAAAACTTATTTTAAACATTTTGGAAAGGAGACGTGTTTTAGAAGTCCTGGAAGCCTATCACATTCCATTTTTAATAGTCTTTTACTTGAAACTGTAACTTTAAATTCTGTAGTTGGCACATATCTTCCTAGCAGCTGAATATGTGATTTAAATGGAAGTAAAACTGCCTAACTTAAATTGTCCAGAAATTTTAAAGAATGCTTCATTTGAGGGGAAAAAGGGATTTTAAGAAGACACCTATTTCTTTGATCAGTGTTCTTTCAAAACAAATATAAAAGTCATTTTTCAAAGCTAAGAAATCAAAGCTAGCAAATAATTTTACATCACTCCTAGAGCAGAGAAACTTAACACCTAATTCTGCAAAGAGAGATAGCTCTGTAATAGAAGCAGTGAAAAACCCTGGAGAAGTTCCAGAAATAATTCAGCAAATTAATCACCATTACCTTTTTTAGATCTGGCCATTCTTTTGGTAGAATATGACTATGGATGTCAATTTTCATCTCCACAGGATCAGAGAAGTATGTAAAGAAGAAAGAAGTTTTGGTATCAAGAGAGCTTCATAAAAACCATGGAGTTAATTAATGTACTTTGCCCCTTCTGGCACCAGTCAGTAGGCCTACTCAACTCTGTCTAGGTCCATTGGAGCTGCCCTCTTAAAGTTCAGTATTCTGTTTATTTGTCAACTTGGCTTTGAGTCAACAACTTTTTGGTAATAGGGACTCTGGGTACTAAATTTAAAAAGAAAATAATATAAAGGACTGTACTAAACCTCCTAAGGTCAAATGTACTGCTGAGTGCTTTTTTTTTTTTTTTTTAGAGCAGGTCCAAAATTGGCTAATCTTTGTTTTTAAATATTTCAATTGTTTTCAAGATATACTTAGAAAAAAATAGAATAGGACATTGTTAAAAATCAAATAGTACAGAGCGATTTTAAAGAACAATAGATCACAGGCTCACCATTGGTTTCATTCCTCAGAAGCAACCAATTTTAATGCTTTTGCTTTTTGTTCAGCTACTTACCTTTATGTCTTTATTTATTTATTTTAATTTTTTATGTTTGTTTATTTTTGAGACTGAGAGTGAGCATGAGCAGGGGAGGAACAGAGAGAGAAGGTAACACAGAATCTGAAGCAGGCTCCAGGCTCTGAGCTGTCAGCACACAGCCCAATGCAGAGCTTGAACCCACAAGCTGTGAGATCATGACCTGAGCTGAAGTCAGACACTTAAACGACTGAGCCACCCGGGCACCCCTACCTTTAAATACTGATCAATTGGCTTGTGGATGAAGATTTAGCATGTTGAAAAGTTGTGGGAGAAGTTTCACCTTTACTTTCCTTTTTTAAAATTATTTTTCAAAAGTTTTATTTATTTAAGAAACCTCTACACCCAATGTGGGGCTTGAACTCATGACTGCAAGATCAAGAGTCACATGCTCTTCTGACTGAGCCAGCAAGATGCCCCCATCTTTACTTTTAAATCAGAGAAAGAGCCCATTCTTCATACATGTTATTTCTTCCATTGTCTTTTTCTTTCATTTGTTCACTCATGCATTTAACAAACATTTATTGAGAACTACTATTTGCTGAGGATATAAGGTCGAATGAGGTAAAATAATCCACATATTGTCATAGATATTTGTACACTGCCTAAGTACAGAGGAAAGAAAAAAGTAGCCTTTCCATTGGGAGTTATCAAAGCAGTTGGGAAAGCGTTTCCCACTGGAGCAGAAAGTGGGGCTCATGGTCATGCCTCTGAAGAGAACCTGGAACAAAGCAGCCCCTTGTTATTTTATGTTAACCTTTCCTATTCCTGGAAGGCTTAAAATGTTCAAGGACCTGAGGTCCCTGGCACGGTCTTGAAACTCCTTTTGAGATGCTTCCCTCATTTCAGTCTCCACAGCACAGTCGTCAAAAAAGCCTTCCTATTAGGCTTTTCAAAGAGATTTCAGATAAACTGTAACACTCTTTTCAACTAGATTCTGGGTAAATTATAACAAACATTCTTTTAAATGCTGCTCACCTTGAAAGAATATAGAGAAAATCCTCAAGATCATTTTTAAAAAGTTCAATGAGCTGAAACTGAGTCAATGAGCCTTAAATCAAAATGGAGGCACATGCTAATACCCAAAGTAAGTAGAAGCACTTCTTGAGCACTTTCTATGGCTCAGGTATTGTTCCAAGCGTTTTACTCATATCAGTTCATTTATTCCTTGTAACAGTCCTATGAAAGAGGAACTATTACCAGTATCCATTTTATAGAAGAGGAAACTGAAGTTAGGTAGCTTATTCATCATCATACAGTAAGTGGTAGAGACAGAATTTGAACCCTGGCAGTGTAGATTCAGAATTCTAGAACTTTGAGGATTAATATCCCACAGATTAGTAGATATCATACCATGAATTGTACAAAACTGAGACCCCTTCATTAAACTAGAATTCTTGAAGGGGCTAGCTAGATCCCTAGCAAATAAATAGACTAGAAGAAAAAAATTCACTGGTCAACAAAGGGAGTCTGTAAAGATATCTGTTGCCGTGAAGAGAAAAAAAAGGAAGAAAAAGAAGAGAATAAATAACAGTTTTCCTTGAGAATTCCTTTGAGAAGTATTATTCAAATATAGCTACTGAAGGTTTATTTTTATTTTTTATGTTTATTTTGAGAGAGAGTGAGAGCATAAGCCAGAGAGGGGCACAGAGAGGAGAGAGAGAATCCCAAACAGGCTCTATGCTGTCAGTGTAAAGCCTGATGCAGGGCTCAAACTCCCAAACTATGAGATCATGATCTGAGCCAAAATCAAGAGTTGGATGCTCAACCAAGGCACCCCTGAAGGTTTTAATTAAAGTGGTACCAGGTTGGTCATCCTTAACTACTCTATTTCTACCCATGCCCAGAAAGAGAAAATGGAAATCTTTCCTGAGGAGAGCATATCGATTTAGTCCCTTCAGTATTGCCACAGATTAAGGTCAAGAAAATATTGGCTCATAATAAAAAATTCTACACACATGAGGGAATAAGCCACCATAAGGGAATGTCCACAGAAATAATAAATGACAGGTTTAAGCCTCTAAGGACATATATATTGGAATTGTTAAGCATAATATAAATTTATTTTATATGAAATGTTTAAAGAAAAATTGACAGACTATCAAATGAATGACCAAGTTTGAAAAGGGACAAAATAGGGACACACTTGGTGGCTCAGTCAGTTAAGCATCAGACTCTTGATTTCAGCTCAAGTCATGATCTCATGGTTCGTGGGTTCGAGCCCCACATCAGGCTCTGCACTGACAACATAAAGCCTGCTTGGGATTCTCTCCCCCTCTCTCTGCACCCCCCTCCACTCCTGTTCTCTCTCTCTCTCTCAGAATAAATAAATAAATGTTAAGGAAAAAAGGGGCAAAATAAAACTTCTGTAAATTAAAACATAATTATTTCAGTAAAAAGCTCAGTGGGTGGATTAAACAGCAAAATAGACATAGTTGGATGGAGAATTAATGAATTGGAAGAAAGCCTTGTGCAGAGATATGAGAGGATTGAGCATATTTAAGAGTGTCATATGGCACAAAAAACAGACACATAGACCAATGGAATAGAATAGAGAATCCAGAACTGGGCCCGCAAATGTATGGCCAATTAATTTTTGACAAAACAGGAAAGAGTATCCAATGGAAAAAAGACTGCCTCTTTAGCAGGTGGTGCTGGGAGAACTGGACAGCAACATGCAGAAGAATGAAACTAGACCACTTTTTTTTTTTTTT
>PJEM01013126.1:0-42740 GCA_004023845.1 Helogale parvula
TCCCGGGGCTGACATTCCAGCTGGGAAGTGGACCGGTGACAGGTAAGCAAAGAGACGTCTAACATCATCGCAGGCGGCAGGAAGTGCGGTGGAGAGAGTAAGCCGCGCAAGACAGTAGAGAGTGGCAGGGCCGGGGCTACTGGTGGCACAGGGTCATGAACTCCCTGCACAGGTATTCAGGGCACACCTACCACGTGTCAGGCTCCACGCTAAGCACTGGGGACAAACGGTGAGCAAAGAGTTCTCCCAGCCTCTGTCCTCCTGAAGCTCACAGGCCAGAGGAGTAGAAAGGTGTGAATCAGTTGGTGCATCATTGTGCACAGTTGG
The DNA here is from genome assembly GCA_004023845.1 of Helogale parvula. Lineage (NCBI taxonomy): Eukaryota > Metazoa > Chordata > Mammalia > Carnivora > Herpestidae > Helogale > Helogale parvula. The sequence goes on from PJEM01013126.1 coordinate 328, forward strand.
TTGGTCATGTGTGACGCATAGCAGTGGTTAGTAAACAGTGCGGAGAGATCAGAATAAACCTCCAGCCCACACTGAGTCGTGCCTGTGGCTTGCTTCCTGGGACGAGCCAGACTGCTGGCTCCTCATGCTCTGACTTAATTCTGCCAGAATTTTGCCAGGAGCCCTGTCATTTAAGGACCTTTATGATCTTTGACACTACAGATGGGGAAACTGAGGCTCAGAGAGGTGCTCATCCCATTTACAGATTTATTCCCAAGCCAAGTTCCAGACACCGTATCCGCAACAGATCTCTGCTTCCCCCACACCACTGCCCCCCAGCCTTGTTTCACACCACTGCCCCCATCCCTTGCCTCATTTCGAGGCAGCCCAGCAAAACAGGGCGCAGGCTGTAAGGTCAGACAGCCAGAATTTGAACCCTGCCCCCTTCTGCTGAGTGGAGCTGGAACCTTGCACAAAGCACTCAAACTTCTCATAACTCGGTTTTCTCACCTGTACAATGGAGGTGGTGTTAACAACAGTCACTCGGAAGGGAGACAGTGACGGTCACATCCCTAGTAGGGTGCTCCGTAAGCGCTGGCTGGCTGCATCTCCCTGGAGCTCACCCTTGCTCTGATCTGAAGTCCCTGAGGGCTTCAGAGAGGAGGTGGCTTGGGACTTGGAGCTCAGAGGATGGAGGATTTTTCCTAACCATCATGGGCATGGCTTTGTAAGGTAGGGATGGCATTTCTGATGACAGGCACTGCCTAGGCAAAAGCATGGGGGGTTTGTGGGGAGGAGCCTCAGAAGGGGCTGCTGTGCTCACCTGCTGGACGCACTCGGATCTGGAATTCCTGGTACATGACAATCTGGGTCACGGGGTTTTCCACGATGCATCTGTATCTGCCCATCTGCTCCCAGGACAGACTTGGGAGGATGACCGTGTCCCCTGAGACGCTCAGGCGGGTGCCGTTGTGCACCCAGTGGCACTTGGGACTGGGCTTGGAAGTGGCGGTGCATGACATGCGCACCTGGGAGCCGATCCTAGCAGCCAGGACGCCATTGAGGATGATGTGACTGGTACTCAGCTGCACTTTGTCTGGCCCGTCTGCAGAGACAAGGCAAAAAACAGGACTGTGTTTCTGACCCCTCAGGATCCTGTCTCCTTCCCTCAACCTGCAGGCAGCCCACCCCCCTCTCAACCAGGAGGTGCCCCCACTCTGCACCCCGGACATCCCCTAGACCAAACCCCCACAAAGCAGCTGTGCCAATGACCACCATAATTATACCGTTTCCGTTATCTGCACCTACTATGAGCCAGCCCCCACTGCACCTACTATGAGCCAGGGATAGAGTAGAGGCGATACATCAGGCCCCAGCAAGCCAGGCTCTTTTATAGGTTCACACATTGGCTTAATTCCTATAACCCTTGTGATCGATTTTACAGATGAGGGAAACAGAGTCCCAAGGAGAGGTCTAGGGATTTCATAGTCCTCTACTGATCCACTAAGGGACAAAGCTAATTTCCCCGATGGCCCAGGAGGAGTCTCCCTGAGCAGCTACAGGCCATGGGTCCTGGTCCTGGCTCTTGGTTGCAAGCCTCTGGCCAGTAAGCCATGTGCAGAGGTCAGGAGCTGTCTGTTTCATGATTGCTTTCTCCACATGATCGTCCACAGCATGTTTGTTAGGAAATCTGGCTGACTCCACGTGGTGCTGGAGTCAGAGGTGAAAACCATTCAAGACTGTGCTTGAGAGATGTGAAAGAGTTTGGTTGATGTGAAAGGTCCCAGGCTCATTGTAAGATCCAAGGCTCATTGTATTTATAAATCAATGTCTTCGGTTTACAAGGCCTGCTTGAGATTTGGGCGGAGTCTGGCTGGGCTGCCTACCTGCCCCGGCGGACAGCCAAAGAGGGTCATGCAGAGAAGCAAATGTCTGAGAGGCCAAACTGTTTAAGAGAGCATGGACAGTTCAATGGGAGTGAAAGGAAAAGTGAAGGCGATTTTGCTAAATTTAGAAAACCAGACTAAAAAGATTAGTGGATGCAAAAGGCTCAAGGGAAACTGCGATTTGAAAATTTAATAAATTGAATGTCATTAAATTTTTTTAAACATTTATTTATTTTTGAGAGACAGAGAGAGACAGAGCATGAGCGGGGAAGGGGCAGAGAGAGAGAGGGAGACACAGAATGAGAAGCAGGCTCCAGGCTCTGAGCTGTCAGCACAGAGCCTGACATTAGGTTCAAACTCATGAACCTGGAGATCATGACCTGGGCTGAAGTTGGATGCTCAACCAACTGAGTCACCCAAATACCCCAGTGAATGTCATTTTTTTACATTTATTTATTATTGAGAGACAGGGAGAGACAGAGCGTGAATGGGGGAGGGGCAAAGAGAGAAGGAGAGACAGAATCAGAAGGAGGCTCCAGGCTCTGAGCTAGCTGTCAGAGCCTGAGCCTGACATGGGGCCAGAAACCTCGAACTGCAAGATCATGACCTGAGCTGAAGTCGGCCACTCAACCGACTGAGCCACCCAGGCACCCCTTGGATGTCATTTTTAAGAAACTATTAGTTGTAGGTTGCCTGGGAGGCTCACTCCATTGAGCGTCTGACTTCGGCTCAGGTCATGACCTCGCCGTCCGTGAGTTGGAGCCCTGAGCCGGCTCTGTGCTGACAGCTCAGAGCTGGGAGCCTGCTTCAGATTCTGTGTCTCCCTCTCTGTCTCTCTCTGTCCCTCCCCCACTTGCACTCTTGCCCCCACACTCAAAAATAAATAAAACATTTTCTTAAAAAGAAACTATTAGTTGTAATTAAGGCCCTCTTTGCAAAAGCCAGATCTGAACAAATTCACATTATTTCTAATCTGGGGAGTCGGATTGGGGCCCCATCTTAAATTGCAGGTCCTTCTGTGTAGTGAGGGTGCTTATAAGTCTGGGGAACTGAGACTCAAACCCCGATCCAGCTGGCTGCAGGCTGGCTGATGTGCGCCTGCTCTCCAGCTCTGCCTGTTTCATTGCCTTGTCCCTGGAGCCTACCCCTGGCATCACTCCTGTGACCCCAGTCCACTCACAGGCCACGGTGAGAGAGAGAGGATCACTTCTCCGAGGAATATCTGGAATGCTTTCTGTTTCACACTGAAGTGTTCTGTCGTAGCGGCTGACCTTGTAGATGACGAGGGTCTTGAGGTCCGGGGAGATTGTCATCCAGTCATTGCTGGACACCTGTGCGTAATCCACATACCACTTGATAACGGTGGCATTGGTGGAGCAATGCACGGCCACGGAACCCATGTATTCTACCGCAGTGCTGGTGTTAGCCCAGATGCCCGGCCTCTTTTCCAACTCTGGGGGAAGCAGGAAGGAGACATTAGAGGTGGGGTCTGCCTCCCCCAGCTCTACTTCTCTCCAAAGGGGCTTTTAGGTTTGGTGAGAAGCCAAAAGTTGTAAGATGGGGACTGGGGTCTTGGCAGGAAAGCAGCCCTGGAATTGAGCGAGACAGAGAAGTAGGGTGTAGCCGTGAGTGGTTGATACGTGGGCACTGGCCTGAGCCCACTGCCCTATGTGCTGAGCCATCCCTGAGTCATCCATTGCAATAATGGTGAGTTCTTGGAATGGGCATGTGACCTAATGGTTGTTTCTGAACTCTGACCCTAAAACCAGAACACCCCCATCTGAGGAACCAAGGGTAGAATTGAGAGTGACAGGTGACATTTGGACTCTCCATAATAATTACCCCCATTATCTGAGTCCCATTCACTTTACAAATATTCCGTTCAATGTTACAACAGACAGTGGGTAGACACTATCCTCCTTCTACAGATGAGGAAACTGAGGACACCCCAGAGGGAAGACAAAGGCTCAGGGCCATGCGACATCCACACAGTCAGAGGTAAACACGACTTCCTGTCTTCAAAGCCACACTCTCCGGTCCAGCCCTGAGGGGCCCCCAGGAGCTGACTATAGGAGACAGAATTCCAAGATGGCCCCATGATCTCCAGCCTGGATAATCCCCTCCCCTCAGCTGTGGTGAAACCTGTGACTTTCTTCTAACCTACGTAATAAAGCTAAAGTGATAAGCTGTCATTCTGAATGTTACCTTTTCCAATTTCAGCCCCCTGCTTAGCAGACCATAGGGAGAGAATTCAGATGACCCTGAAGAAGTAAAGAGCTGTGATGTGAAATGCCGGTGGACGGACCCATACATGAGAACACAGCCCCGGCTCAACACCTCGTGAGTCTCAGAGCACAGTGCTCGCCTGGGCTTCTGACCCACAGGAAAGCATGATAATAAATGGAGGTCATCTGAAGCTGCTGTTTGTTACACAGCAGTAGGTAACTGATACCCTGGCAGTGAAACAGGAGCCCTTGAAGGGAACGAGTGACCCATCTCTGCAGGAGAAGCTAGACTACCGTCCGCCAAGGCTTCTGTGTCACCGGGGTGGAGGGGACTTGCGCACTTTGATCTCCAGGGAACCTCGCTCTCAAAGCCCCAAGGTCAGATGGAAAGGGGGCACCCTGCCAACCCACCTTGAACACTGAGGTAGCCGGTGGCTGTCTCGGTCCCATTGCCGAAGTCCACCCTCACGGTATAGTTCCCTGTGTCATTTAGTCTAGACCTCCTGATCACCAGTTCACCTGCCTGGGTCACGTTCTCCCGGCCGCTGAACATGGGACCGTGCTGCCAGGTGTGGGAGGGAGGTTTATAGCTGACAATCATATTTTCTGCAGTGTCATTGGCACCACGGTGCCAGCTGTAGTCTTGAGCATCCTGGGTGACATTCTGGAGGACCAGGACGCTCCGAAGTCCCCTGATTCCTATGAGTGAATCTGGGTCGATGGAGACTCGGCCGGAAGCTTGGTGGATCCCACAGGCCAGTAGACTGGCTGAAGAAGACAGACAGAACACACATACGTGAGAGAGAGAGCGAGGAGAGAGTCATTTACACTGTCCAGGCTATGATCGCCAGGGACGCTGGGGAGCACACCAAGGGTTTCTGACTCCCCAGCCTTTCTCCTCCTTCCCATCCCCTCAGCCCCTGCCCTGGCCCATTTTTTCCTCCTCCTCTTCCAACCTGACTTCCTCCTTGGACACTCAGTCTCCAACCCATCCTCATATAACAGTTATGTGGATCTTTATAAAGCCCCAGATGTGACCCTGCTCTCTCCATGCTCAGGTACCTTCCATGGCCCCCTGGCACTCTACCGATAAAGCTCAAACTCAGCATGGTTTATGAGACACTCAGAGAGAGCAGGTCTATATGATTCATCTAGCTTCTCTCTGGATCATACCCACCCCACCCCATTTCCTCCATGAACTCCCTTATTCAGTCAGTCATTCATCAGAAGACACAGTAGCCACACTGTGTGCCCCAGACATAGAGAGCCCTCTTGAAACACCACATTCTTTCCTGACTTCAGGCTTTCACACCTGCTGTTCCCCATTTCTGGCACACTGATCCCTGTTCCCTCCTCCTCATGTCCACCTCCCTTGTCTGTCTACTCACTTCTACTCATCCTTCTGTTCTTAGCTGTGATGCCCCCCCTTGTCAGTCTGGGGCAGGCACTCCCTTGGGGCTTCCGCAGGCTCCTGGGCCCCCTCATCCCTGTCCTCATCATTCCAGGTCATCAGAATCTGAGACAGATCTGCATCTCACCCTGGACTCCGGGCTCCAGAGAACTGTCTCAGCCACCACTGCATCCCGGCACCCCTGATCAAGGGGCAGAACCCTGTGGGTAAGCCCCTGTGATATCTGGGTAGATAAAGCCCCCCAAGACTGTCTACACATGTCTTTGACTTTGCATCTAAATTCAGTGGAGGGCGTCCATGTGGGTGGGGGTCTGTCATCACCCAGGACATAAACATGCACTGTCTGTGTACCCTAAACCTCGGCCCCCTGGAGGGGGCAGAGACACCCAGGACCTGTGGCCCCAGGCTCCAGGGGAGGGCACTAGCAGTGTTTGAGGACAGTACCCAGGTGGCTGGTGAGACATGATAGTTGTCCCTGTCAGGGGGGCTCAGAGGGTCCTGGGGGGTTTGGGAAAGGGTCCAGCTGGAGAGGTAAGGGAAGGGATCAGGATAAGTGAGGCATACTGGCTGAAGACTGTGTGTGTGAGAGAGAGACACAGAGACACAGAGAGAGTGTGTCTATGGGTGCGGTATGCCCAAGTATGTGAGCTCATGAAAGTCCTGGTGCCAGTCCTACATGCCTCTCCTCTACCCCTCCCCTGTGAGCCCTGTGGGTTCAGCTCTCTTACCCAGGAGAACCAGCTCCCTCCAACGTCTGCATCGGTGTCTGGAAAGGTCCATGGGGTGCTCAGGTCCTCCTGGGCTAGGTGTTTCTCCAGGGACTGCCCAGCCTCCTCTGCCCCTTCACAGAACTGCGTCTCCAGCCCTGGGCTGCTGGCCCCGCCCCCACCTACATCCCAGGACGGACTCTGAACCCCACAGGTGGGGCTGGGGAGTCGGCTGTTATCTTTATGACTTTATGGTGACTTTAGCTTATTATTTATCCATCTTAGTTTTTTAAAATATTTTTTAATGTTTATTTTTGAGAGAAAGAGTCAGAGCGCAAGCAGGGGAGGGGCAGAGAGAGAGTGAGACATGGAATCTGAAGCAGGCTCCAGGCTCTGAGCTGTCAGCACAGAGTCCAACGTGGGGCTTGAACCCACAAACCATGAGGTCATGACCTGAACCTAAGTCAGATATCCAACCAACGGAGCCACCCAGGAGCCCCATATCCACCTTATTTTCTAAAAACTTATTTATACTATTCTATCCTGGTTACAAAAAATAAAAGTAAAAATAAAAACAAAACCAGACAAAAAATACCTTATGCTACCTCTAAGAAAACTGGAAAACACCAAAAAGCACAATAAGTATAAGACATCAGACTTTTTGGATAATTTTTTTTAGTGTTTATTCATTTTTGAGAGACAGAGACACACAGAGGGCGAGTGAGGGAGGGGCAGAGAGAGAGACAGAGAGAGAAAGAGAGAGAGAGAGGGAGACACAGAACCCAAAGCAGGCTCCAGGCTCTGAGCCGTCAGGACAGAGCCCAATGTGGGGCTGGAACCCACGAACTGTAAGATTATGACCCGAGCGGAAGCCAGACGCTGAGCCCATTGTGCCACCCAGGCGCCCCGACATCAGATATTTTTAAACGTGTGAATGTTCATTTTTGTTTTTCGTACTACCTGCAGATCTCAAATTTTGAATTGCCTTGTGTCATTTTACAAGGCGCTGCTTCCGCCTCCCTGAACACTAAGGACTTCTTGTAAGTCTCTCCCTGGGTCAGCACATCCTTCCCGATCTGGCCATTTGGAGTGAACGCGCGCATGCTAACTCATGCCGGAGCCAATATGGAGAACACCCTTGGGGCTGGACCTTCGGGCTCCGTATTGGAGACGTCCTGCGGGGGGCGGAGCACAGCGAGCTCATGGGGGGCGTGGCCCTGAGCACGGTGGCGTGTCTGTACCCCGGGACCCCTCAGAGAGAAAGAGAAACACAGAGACCCAGAGACCTCGGTGGGCTGGGTGAAGGACCGAGAAGGCAGGGGAGAGGGCGCACCCTGGAAAGGGCCAATCGACAAGTCTTCCAAGCTGGACTTGGGAGTATGTTTGTATTTCGTTTCATGACGACAAACACTACTTACTTTATTAACTGCAAAAGCAATGCATTGGCTGTAGAAATTTTGGAAAATTCTTAAGAAGGAAAACTAGAACTAATGTTATTTTAGTAATAATTTAAATGGTTTTAAACTATTGATTACGCATACTTATCTAAATATACATTTGTTAAAAAAATTTTTTTTAATGTGTGTTTATTTTTGAGAGAGACAGATAGAGTGTGAGCAAGGGAGGGGCAGAGAGAGAGAGAGAGGGAGACACAGAATCTGAAGCAGGTTCCGGGCTCTGGGCTGTCAGCGCAGAGCCCAACGGGGAACTCAAACTCATGAACCATGAGATCATGACCTGAGCCAAAGTCCCAGGGTTAACCAACTGAGCCACCCAGGAGCCCCTCGAAATGTACATTTATAAATATATTAACATTTATGATAAATAAGCAGATAATTATTTATCAAAATATACATATGAATATTTATGCAAGCATACATGTTTACATTTATAGATAAATATAAATTAAAATATAAGTAAATAAAAATAATTTATAAATAAAATACACAACTATGAATATACACTTTAGGGTATCATAATTTGACTCACACTATTAAAAAATGACCTGAAATAGTTTGACCACCTGGAGATACATCTAGCGTTTTTGTCTGAACCTTTTCACTTTTGGTATGTTATACATACCCCTGCACATGTGCGTATTTTTACCTCGGTGGTGTCATACCATTAAGTATCCTTCTTTATTTGGGTTTTTCCAATGTTAAACCCAAGTTTAGTCAGAGACAGATGAATATACACCTTAGGGTATCTAGTGGTCCATTCAATATCTCTGAAGTCTGCCACTGTTTTCTGGAAACCCATATGAATATTTGCAGCCTACTGCAAGACACCTCTGTGTTTGTTTTAACAGGAAAACAATATATTACTTACCATTGAAATTCTTCAGTTGTTCCCTCTTGGTATTTGATTATAAGCGATTCCCCTGGAAAACACATGAAGTTGTTTTTCTGCCCTGAGCTCGTGAAGCCCTTCCTCCTGTCTCTTTGTTCATTGTTCACGACCACATACTAATCCACTGAATTGGCCATGAATTGATGTGTTCAACCCATACCCTCCGTAGGATTTCATTTCTTTCAACATTTTCTCTCTGTCTCTCTCTTTTTCCTTTTTTTAAATATAGATACCCCTCAGGGAAGTAATACTTTATGTTTATGTTTATCTATTTATTTTTGAGAGAGGGCACACAAGTGGGCACAGGGCAGGAAGAGAGGGAGGCACAGAATCCGAAGCAGGCTCCAGGCTCTGAGCTGTCAGCACGGAGCCCTACTTGGGGCTCGAACCCACAAACTGTGAGATCATGACCTGAGCCGAAGTCAGACACTTAACCGACTGAGCCACCCTAGTGCCCCAAACATTTTCTTTTTTATACAAAAAGCAGTAGAACAACTGTTGGCCAGTTCCATTTGTGAATATAGATGAGTCCCAGAAACAGACTTTTGTAATAAAGAATTTAACCTTAGCCAAAGACAGATCTGGTTTTGTCCTCGACTCCTAGAAGGAAACTCTAAGTCCTCACAATATCCTGCCTGATAAGAGTGTCTTTATGCACCTGGGGGCCTTGAGGCACACTAGATAGTCTACAGTGGAGATTATGATGAAGGCTTTGGGTCACACGGTATCAGCTGTGTCCTTGGAGAGGCTGGAGACTGAGGTCAGCCATGTGAGCAGTGAATCATACCTCTGTGACAGAGCCCTAATAAAAACTCTGAAGTCAAGGCTCTGGCAAGTTTCCCTGGTCAGCACACGTCACAAAGCCATGCTGGGAGGAGCTAATGCTGTCGGTGACTCCACTGGAGAGATAAGTGGAAGCCCCACCCTTGGGATTCTCCTGGACCCCAGCCCATACTCTTCCCCCCTTCAGTGACATTGATCTGTATCCTCATGCTGCAAGGAGCCCTAACCACAAGGATAATAGCTTTCAATGTGTCATGTGGGTCTGTCCAGTGAGTGATAGAAACTGAGGGTTGTCTTGGTGACCCTGAAACTTGCAATGGTGTCACACGTGAAGGTGGTCGTATGGATGACCTCTAGGACAGAGACTCTGTGGTTAAGAGAAAACCCCAGAGGCGTCTGGGTGGCTCCTTCGGTTAAGAGTCTGACTCTTGATTTCAGATTAGGTCATGATCTTGTCGTTTCTTGGGTTCGAGCCCTGCATTGGGCTCTGTGCTGACTTTACAGAGCAGCTTGGGATTCTTGCTCGCTCTCTTTCTCTGCCCCTCTCTCACTCATGCTCTCTCTGTCTCTTTCAAAATAAATAATAAAAAAAATTTTAAAAAGAGGGAGGGGGCGCCTGGGTGGCTCAGTTGGTTGAGCGTCCAGCTTCGGCTCAGGTCATGATCTCATGGTTGTGGGTTCGAGTCCCCCATCGGGCTCTGTGCTGATGGCTTAGAGCCTGGAGCCTGTCTTTGGATTCTGTGTCTCCATCTCTCTCTCTCTGACCCTCCCCTCCTCGCGTTGTCTCTCTCTCTCTCAAAAATAAATAAAACGTTAAAAAAATTTTTAATAAAATAAAATAAAAAAGAGGGTAGAATCCCAGACCACACTGCCTGGGCTCAAATCCAGATCTAGCACTTACCTGCCACTTTCTTCAACTAAGCCTCAGTATCTCCGCCTGTAAAATGTTCCTTCTCCATAGGGCTGTTGTGAGCTTTAAATGAGGTAATATATGAAAATGACTGTGACCAGTGCCTTCCACACAGTTTCAGGAAATGTTAATCCCTATGGGCATGCTTTTTATGTTATACTCAAGTTATGGGGGGAAAAATTTAAACTGCGTTTATAGATTTAAAAATTTTATTTACTTTTGAAAAAGAGAGACAGAGGCAGAGAGAGAGAGAGAGACACAAAATCCAAAGCAGGCTCCAGGCGCTGTCAGTGCAGAGCCCGACGTGGGGCTTGAACTCACGAACCCTGAGCTGAGCTGAAGTTGAATGTATAACTGACTGAGCCATTCAGAGGCCCCAGGTTTTTAAAAAACACTTCAACTGTATGACCTAACAACAAAAATCTTCAGAGGTATTTAAATTATCCATTAATTAAGGGCTTGTGCCCTTATGAAGCCCTTTTGTCCTTATGAAAAAAAAAAGGTCATGGTTAATAGTAGGAGACCAGCAACTTCTGCCCACAGAGACCATCTGATGGGATCTATTTGATATCACTCATCACGAAGCATCCTTATCCAACAGAGCTTTGTGCCATATCATTGCAGGAAGATGCCCCTCCCTTGTATCCGGACTGTACGTAGCCAATGATGCTTGGTCCAATCAGTTGGGCCCAATATGGTAGAAGTGATTTCATTCAGAGCCCAGAGTGCGAATCTAAGCATTTAATGCAGTGAGACCCTCAGGGGGCCCCTACCCTCAAGAAGCAGGCTTGGAACACACCTCAGGCTTCAGAGACTCACTCTCATTCCATCCTGGGTCCTCTGTAACTTGAAGTATCTCATCTGAAACCCTGTCTCTTTATTCAGGAATGGTGGGCTTCTACATCGTCAGCCCCTGACCATCCCTAAACTGTGAAGTCTGACAGATGTTGGGTCATTGACTCCCTCCAGAAAGGCATTCCAGGGCTGGGTGTGGCTCCGCGAAGTCAGCCCCAGTGCTCACCTAGGGGCAGGTGGCAGCCTGGGAAGCAGTCCCAAGGAGCCCTTAAGCTTTTTCTGGCTTCCATCTTTGTACCTTCTTATCAAGAGAGCAAAACATCACAGCCCCTCCCAGGGCAAGGTTCTGCCCGGTGCAGCCAGAGTGGACACTGGGAAACATCCACTCCTCCCTGCTCACGAGGCCTGGAGGTCACCGGGAATGCTAACGTGGATCTTTGTGGAACTGCAAACCAAGGGGACCCCTGACGCTCCCAGCTCTGTCCCTGTGGCCCTGTCTGGGCAAACTCATTACCCCAAGTGCATCAGACAGCCACGGGGAGCCACAAAGTTGTGAATCACGGCAACCCTGTTTTTGATCTACACCCTCATGGGTTTAGGGTTAGAGAGCTTAGGAGACAGAAGCCCCCATTAGCTCCCAGAGAAGGAAGAGGAATTGGAAAATATCAATAACACGGATAATAACAACATTGATCATAGTATTACTTATTTCTCTTTTATTATTCCTTTGTAGCGAGACCATCACAGAGATTGGCCTCTGTGGCAGGATGGGAGCCAGGTGCCAAGGAGCAGCTTATGTGAAAACGGAAGGCTTGAAAGAGGAATGGAGGGAGGAGGTGGCTGGTGCAGAGATACGGGTAACTCTCTGGGTGAGCAGCAGAGGGCGCCCTAACGCGGCAGGGAACGTTGAGAGAGATGCGCCGCCGCTAGGGGGCGCCGTGGGAAGTGCAGAGACCCTAGTTTCTGCCAGAAACTCTGCAGCGTGGATGTTACAACTACTACCTTTACGAATTTGAGAACGAAAGCCAGGCCGAGTAAAATCAGCAACACCAAACAACAGCAACAACGACAACAACAAACCAAAACAGGGAGAGTGAGTGACGGGGCGTCCATCATATGAACCCTGGAACCTGCCTCATCTACAGCCAGGTCCAATTATGTCCTAAATTCAAAGGAGGACTCAGAGGCATAGAAAGAAAGGAGCCCCAGACGGGGTGGCCAAGTCAATAATTACTCCACATTAAATAACCACATTGAGTCCCTCACAATATATTTTCTAAATTTCTGCTCGGAGAGAAAGATGAGATTCAAATCCTGGCTCTACCCGGAGCTCCATCTGCCCTCCTGGAAAGGAGATCAGGAAATAGCTGAGTGTCGTAACAGTCTGTCGTAACCTGACAGCAACTTAACTTAATCACACACAAAACTTTACACTTCAACCCCTCCAACACTTTATATTAAAATTTTTTTGATGTTTTATTTATTTTTGACAGAGAGACAGTGCCCAGTATGAGTGGAGGAGGGTCAGAGAGAGAGGGAGACACAGAATCCGAAGCAGGTTCCAGGCTCTGAGCTGTCAGCACAGAGCCCGACGCAGGGCTTGAACCCACGAACTGTGAGATCATGACCTGAGCTGAAGTCAGATGCTTAACTGACTGAACCACCCAGGTACTCCAATACTTTATATTTTTGATGTCACAATTTACATCTTTTCATATTAAGTATCCATTAACAAATTGTTTTAGTCATAGTTATTCTTTTTAAAAAATACTTTTAAAAGTTTTATTTATTTTTGAGAGAGAGAGAGCAAACAGGGGAGGAGCAGAGAGAGAGGGAGAGAGAGAAAATCCTAGGCAAGATCCATGCTGTCAGCACAGAGCCCAGTGAGGGACTCGAACTCACAAACCATGAGATCATGACCTGAGCTGAAATCAAGAGTCAGGTGCTCATGTTCAGTTTTATACATATATATTTTACAATAACAACGACAAAGAGGCTAATCCAAACCAAACCAAGCCAAAAAGCGTAGAGGCACAGGGTACTTTTTAAGAGGTGGTAGGCATGTTTGTAACCAGGATCATGGTCATGATTTTACAGGTGCGTGCATAAGTTCAAATGGCACGTTATTATGTGCCAGAGCTAATCCTCAGCAAAAATCACAGGACTCACTGATGCCTGCTCGGTAGAGCACCTTGGTCCCTAATGTGGAGAGCAGGTTCCAAAGGTCAGGACACGGGCAGGCAGCCTGGAGACAGAAAGCCGGTCTTGCCTTCCCAGGTGCCTTAGGGCATGTCTGAAGCCCTCTCTGAAGTTCAGAAACCCCCTCTGAAAAATAGGGAGAGAGCTCGATCTCCCGAGACAGCCTGGCTCTGATGGAGAACAGGTCCCAGGTTCCTTTTCTGCGCACACACATCACCGTCACTTCACCTTCTTGTCAGAATTTCCTCCTGGTCCCACAGCTCAGGATTCCTGGAGAGAGAAAATCCCAGCTCAGCGCTTGGCCCGTCTCTCTCCAGAGCTGCAGCTGCCCCTGCCATCCAGGGGTGAGGAGGTATGGCAGGGGGGCTGAGGCAGAGGATCTCACCGCCCCCGCCCCGCCCAGGTCCCAGGCTGAGATCGGGATTTCAGGCTGGAAGTGAACCAGCAAGTTTTTGACCATACGGGGGAGCTGTGCGCCCCCACACCCTGCACCATCTCCTACCCTCGGGGCGGCTCCTGGTGCCAGAGCAGGGACAAGCCTGGTCCGGAGGCTCCGCTGGCCGCGACCCACCCGGACCACCTCCTTGGAGGCCCTGGGGATATAACTGTGGAAGATGAGACTGAAGACTTTCGGGTGAAAAGAGGAAATCGGAATCTAATTATTTGCATGGCTTGCTGTCTTTGCATATGGCAGGCATGAAACTGCCTACAGAGAGGACAAGGAAGGAACGTGGGATGAGGGATGTAGCCTGAATTGTGCCCCCCTTCATATAATGGAGCCCCAGCCCCCAATATGATTGTATTTTCAGAGATAATTAAGATGAAATGAGATCATGGGGTGGGGTCCTAAGGTGGGTGACCTTATAGAAAGAGGAAGAGAGAGTGATCCCTTTTCCTCCCTCCGTCCCCCTTCCTTCCCTGTCATCGCCCCCTTGCAGAGAGGAAAGGTCACTGTGAGGACATAGTAATAAGGTAGTGGGGCACCTGGGTGGCTAAGTCGATTAAGCATCCAGCTTTGGCTCAGGTCATGATCTCACGGTTCATGGGTTTGAGCCCCACGTCGGGCTCTGTGCTGACAGCTACCTCAGAGCCTGGAGCCTGCTTCGGATTCTGTGTCTCCCTCTCTCTCGGACCCTCCCCTGCTCGCACTGTCTCTCTCTGTCTCTCAAAAAAAACAATTCATTAATTAATTTAAAAAAAAAAAAAAGAAGAAGAAGAAGGTGGTTTCATATAGGCCAGAAGGCATGTTCTCACCAGGAACCAAATCTGCTGACTCTAATCTCAGCCTTCCCGGCCTCCGGAGCTATGAGGAATAAATGTCTGTTGTTCAAGCACCCCCAGTCTACGGTATTTTATTTTGTTTTATTTTAAAATGTTTATTAATTTTGAGAGGAAGAGAGTGGAGGAGGGGCAGAGACAGAGAGCGTCCCAAGCAGGCTCCGTGCTGACAGTGTGGAGCCTGACACCGGGCTGGAACTCACTGACCTCAGCCGTGAGATTCGACCTGAGCCCAAATTGGACACTTAACTGATCGAGCCGCCCTGGCGCCCCTATCAGGGAAGGCTGGGCAGACTAGGACGAGTTCCTTCCAGCTGGTAGAGTTATTCAAATAAGCCCATCAAATCCTCCAGCAGGAGCCATGAGTCACCACTTCCTCTGGTCCGGGAAAAGCCCAGCCGCTCACATGCCCTGGGGGGTCCCCGTGTCCCTGGGTGCAGCCCCACTGTGTGCATCCTCGTCCCCCAGGCAGTGAATACCCGTGACTGATAAACTGCTACTGATGTCTTTTGTCCAAAGTGGGGGTCACACGGGTAGGAAGCCCTCCCTCCCCGATGCGGTGAAGAGGAGCTGGTCAGTAGGTCTGGTAGGCCCACAGGCTGAGCTGCTCCCGTGCCTCAGTGTCCAGGGACCTGGAGCTGTCCTGGGTGGGAGGTGGAGACGGGACAATTCACGCGACGGGCCCCCAGGTCTGCCTGCCTGTCTGTGCAGACTGAGTTTCAGGAAGCTGATCTGTGGGGCATTGCTCCCGGCAGGTACGAGAAAGGACGGTGGAAGGGACAGGGACAGCTCCAAGCAGACAGTGGCCCCCAGCTCACCTGGGACAGCACCCAACAGCTCAACTTTATTCTCAGGTTCAGCTTCAGGCACCTGCAGGGACACAGAACAAGCCCGTCTTCTGTCTTGTTGCCAGGACGGGCGTGTGTGGGGCTCCAAGGGGACCGGGCCAGGGCCTGTCCTGTGTGCGGCTGGGGTACAGAGGTCTTGGGGTGACAGACTCAGGGAAAGACGTGAGAAGGAGGGTGGGGGTAACGGCAGCTGAAGATCCCACCGTCTGCAGCCTGTGCTGTGAGGACCTGAACGCTCCCCGCACCTCACCCGCCCCTCGAGAGCCCAGCCAGGCAGGAACCGGCCTCCCTGAGGTCTGTTTACCTCCCAGCCCAGCCCCAGCGCGGCCTTGGGCTCACAGATGTCCAACGGCAAGGAGCCGCCAGCGTCTGGAAGCCACTTAGGCATCTGCACTGCCTGAAGCTGAGCCCTTCGGTGGGTGCGGTATGGCCTTCAGTGGGTTGCCAGGATGACCCCATGGCAGGGCAGGAGCAAGGGGGCAGGAGCCAGGCCCCTCATGGACCTGTGTCCCTGCCCCCGAGGGGGAGCATCTCGAGGGCAGGAACTGGGTCTGCTGTGTCTCCTTGTTGCCTCCAGCCCTAAGACGGAGCAGATGTTCACCCTGCACCGGCTGAGTGAGTGAATGAGCATCTCTCTGTCTTCTACACGTTACCCAAGACCCCTACTCGTCTTTCACAGGCTGGACACTCATGCAGAACCTCCAGGACCCCATGCTGGGAAAACGGATGCCTCTCGAGACTAGAGCAGCCTTACTTTATACATATTTAAAACATTTTTTGAGAGACAGAGAGAGACAGAGTGTGAGTGGGGGAGGGGCAGAGGGACAGACACACACACAGAATCTGAAGCAGGCTGCAGGCTCTGAGCTGTCAGCACAGACGTGGGGCTCGAACACACGGACTGTGAGATCATGACCTGAGCTGAAGTTGGGCGCTTAACCGACAGAGCCACCCAGGCGCCCCGAGACCAGGCTTTCTGAACCTCAGCACTGTTGAACCTTGGAGCCCAAGGATTCTTTGCAGTGAGAGCCGTCCTGTGCCTCAGAGAATGTATTGAGACGTATCCCTCATCTCAACCTGCTAGTGCCAGCCACGGCCTTGTCCATGGCCTTGTCCCAAGCTCTGACGGTCCAATGTGTCCAGACACCGCCTGGGGGGGGGGGCAACACCCCTGCTTAAGAGTGACGGGTCTGTGTTTGTGCTATTTGTTTCGTCTTAAAAGTAAAGCCTTTCTTATTTTGAAGAAAAAAAAAGAGTAAGAAGTGTAGACACCTCAGCGCTGTAACTCGGACCAGGCCAGGACGCGGCTGAGTCCCCAGAGCAAGTGGGATCACAGCCTGAGCAGTGGGACTCGGGACCCCCGCTCTCCAGCGCTCCTGCTGAGGAGATCTGACCCCACAGCTGGAGGGTAGGCCTCCAGCAAAGTCGAGGGGCCCCCAGGGGCGGGACCCACATCCCTGTGAACCAGGATCCGGTGACAGAGGGGAGTGATGGGGTTCTGCTCCTGGTCGCTCCTCCCTGGGTGGGTCTCCGGCCCAGGGGTGACTCAGGCTCTGTGCAGACAGGGGCTGAGCTCCAAGGCTGTTGTTCCTCTTTGTAAAATTGTGCAGCCTCATGCTCCTCCCGGGCTTCCCTGGGTCCTCCTCAGCCCCCTTGCCTCTGCTTTCCCTTCTCCTTCACCCGCAGGAGCCCAGACACCCTCCGGCTCTAGATGCTGCTCCTGCTGCTGCTGCTGTCACTGCTGCGGGCCGGTGAGTGGGCCGAGGGGAGAGGGCCGGCCAGGCGGGGCTGCTCCTGACCCTCAATTCCCCGCAGGGTCCCCGGCTCAGGATGCCAGATTCCAGCTGCGAGTGCAGAAGCTCGTGACGGTGCAGGAGGGCCTGTGTGTGTTCGTGCCCTGCCACTGCTCTTACCCCCAGGTCCAATACAATGATGGTGACCCAGCTCATGGCTACTGGTTCCGTGAAGGGACCAATAGAGGGCGGGGTGCTCCAGTGGCCACAAACAACCCCGACCGTAAAGTGCTGCAGGCAACCCAGGGCCGATTCCGCCTCGTTGGGAACCTCCGGGACTACAACTGTTCCCTGGACATCAGAGACGCACGGAGAAGTGACTCGGGGACATACTCCTTTCGGGTGGAGAGAGGGTCTTATGTGAGACATAGTTTCCCGGGGAACCTGCTCTCTGTGCATGTGACAGGTAAGGAGAGGGATCAAGGAGAGGACACGCACGGGTCCCGAGGGCCCCCAGGGCAGGCCCGGGAGGGGACCCCCTGATCTCCATCCTGGCTGGGGAGGAAACGGCTGGCCTGAGGTAGAGGCTGCTTCTGGAGAACCCTCAGAGCCTCTCTCTCTCCCCCTCAGCTCTGACCCAGACACCCGACATCCACATCCAGGGGCCCCTAGAACCTGGCCAGCCCAAGAACATTACCTGTAGCGTGCCCTGGGCCTGCAAGAGGGGGACGGCCCCCACCTTCTCCTGGATCTGGGACTCCCTCACCTTCCGCGACCGCAGGACCCACCTCTCCTCCATGCTCACCCTCACCCCACAGCCCCAGGACCACGGCACCAACCTCACCTGTCAGGTGCTGTTCCCTGCAGCTGGTGTGATGGTGGAAAGGACCATCCAGCTTAATGTCACCTGTGAGTGTGGGGCCGGGAACACCTGGGTGCCTAGGGGATGAGGGGCTGGAAGTCTGGGTCTGGATGCTTTAGTCCTGGAGGCCTGGCTGAGGAGGGGACCTAGAAGCACTCAAGCCCTGCATCTCCTGTGTTTCTGTGTCTTCGGGTGGGGGGGGAGCGGATGTCTACATGTCTCTCACATCACCCCGCCCCGCTGAAGAGGGCAATCCCGTCCTCCCCTCCTAGGTGCCGGACAGAACACAGCATCTGGCGTCTGCCTGGGATGCGGCACAGGTAGGAAGCAGCCTCCTCCCGGGCTGTGGGGCTGGGGCCTCTTCCAAGCTCAGGGCAGAGCCGGGTCCCTGCCTCATTCTGACTGACTCTGGGGACCTGAAATCCCTGTGGGTGGACCCAGTGATCCCTCCTCTTCTCCAGAACCCCCATGCCCTGTGAGCCACGGTCCGCATTGGCCCCTCCCTCCCCCACTTCGCTGTCCCCGCTGCTCTCAGGACCACCAGCAGAGCAGACCACATGCACCTACAGGCCCGCATCTCCACGCCCCTTATCATGCAGCTCCTGATGACTCCTCCTGCCCTGTCTTTTATTTTCCCGAACAATTGGTAATTTAATACTTCTGAACAGGTAACGTATTCACATGGACACGTGAACAGCAGAGTCTGTCCTCCGATATCCAGCCCCCTCCTGGCAAACGACCAGAGTCCTGGGCTGCCCTGAGCGTTGCCGGGTTTGCACTAAGGGTCTAGGGCTCCTTTGCCATCAGCAGCACAGACTGTCCTGGTTCTGCTCCGTGACTGTGCGCTGTCCCTTCGCATGGATGGATTCTGCTTCTGTGTGCTTCTTCTACTAATGGAAAATCGTGGCCTTCATTTTATTCCACCAACAGAAACACTGCAGTCAATAATCTTGTATCTCCTTCCATGTGTGTTTGTGAGGCTAGGTCTATGGGATAAATTCCTAGAACCAGAATAGCAGGATCATACGTTTTTCTGCTTCTGAGAGACGTGGCCAAGTTTTCTCCACAGAGGGTGGACAAGGTTATGTTCCCAACAGCCAGGGTGAAAAGTGTGTGTTTCCACCAACCTGGAATGAGGTGAAACGGTTTGATCTGTGCCAGGACCAGGTGGGAGCCAATCTCTCCATATAGTATTTTTTATGGATACGCATCATTATTTCCTTGAAGAAAAATTCACCAGAAGGTAATTCTCCACTGTGGCGACTTTAAAGTGCACAGTAGGTGGCTGTATGTCCAGTGTTGTGCGACCGTCACCACTACCTGATTCCATCCACCCTGCGTTGTCCTCACCCCAAAGGGACACCCCGTGCCTGATAGGCAGTGACCACCTCACTCCCCCTCCACTAACAGTCTGCCTCTGTCTCTGTGGATTTGCCTACTGGGGAATGTCACTAAATGAAATCCCTCAAAGCGTGGCCTTCGGCGTCTGGTTTCTTTCATTTTACAAAACATTTTCAAGGATCACCCATAGAGCATGTGTCTGGATAGCATTCTATTGTGTGGATGTACCACATTCTGTCCTTCCATTTATGAGTCGATGGACATTTGGGCGGTTTCTGATTGGGGCTATTATAACGCTGCTATGAACATCAGAGAATACGCGGTTGTGGAACATTGCCTTCTGCTTCTTGGGCATCGTCCAGGGGTGTGAATGCTCGGTCAAAAGGCAGTTTCTGTGTCGTAACTTTCTGAGGATGATGCCACACGGGTTTCCACAGTGGCCACACCATTTTACATTCCCACCAGCAGTGTGGGAGGGTTCCAACTTCTATCCATTTTTACCAGTTATATTATTTTCTTTTCCAAAATACTGTTAGCCTACCAGTGGGTGTGAAGGAGTATCTCTGTGTGGTCTGATTTGCATTTATGTAATGACTAATGATGTCATTCCCCCCCTTCCTTTTTTTTTTTTTTTGGACGTATTTCTCATTTGTATATCTTCCCTGCAGAATTTTTTTAAGTCCTGTGCCTATTTTTGTTTTATATTATTAGTTTTTTGAGTGTCTTATTGGTGCATTTTTGAGTTTGCTACTGTAAAATTGCACATGTTATTTAAGAGAGTGATTATCAAAAGCTGTTGTTCAGGAAAATCTCCTGGCAAATCAAAGTGCAGGTTGTTGGGTCCCATTCCAGACATTTATTTATTTATTTATTTGTGATTTAAATTTAAATCCAAGTTAGTTAACACACGGTGTAAAAACGGTCTCAGGAGTATATTTTGGGGTTTATCACTTGCATATACACCCAGTGCTTCTCCCAACAAGTGTCCACCTTCATGCCCATCACCCATCTAGCACCCCCCCACCTCCCTCCAGTGCCCTCAGTATCTTCTGTGTTTAAGAGTGTCTTAGGGTTTGCCTCCTTCTCTGTTTTCATTTTCTTTTTCTTTTCTTCCCTATTTCATTTGTTGTTTCTTAAATTCCACATATGCGTGAAATCATATGATACCTTTCTCTGACTGATTACTGTGCTTGGCATAATACACTCTAGTTCCATCCATGCTGCTGCAAATGTCCTTTTTAAAATTGGGTTGTCTTTTTTCTGTTGAGTTGTAAGTGTTCTTTATATGTGCTGGATACGACTCCTTTGTCAGACCTGTCATTGCTACATTTCTCCCACTCAGTAGGCTGGCTTTTTACTTCTCAATAGGGCTAACATGGATAAAAGGATTCATTTCAGTGAAGTCCCACTTGTGCATATTTTTCCCATCCTCCTGCTGGAAAGCCAGGGCACAAGGTGGGGTGAGGCCCAGGCACAAGTGGTCCCCCATCCAATGGTGCAAGAAGGACTTGAGGACAAATGTTTGGAGTTCTGCAGGGAGCTGAAGACGCAGGGTTGCAATCAAGCACATGAATTCATCCTCATCCCATGTTCTTACAGGAAAATCAGGGTCCCTGGCACAGGTGACTCTGGTGGCCATTGGGGAAACAGCTCTCAAGACCCTCCTCCTCCTCCTCCTCTGCTTCAGCATCCTCATGTGAGCACTGCCCCAGGGGGAGGGGAAGAATGGGGAGGGTGGGGACATGTGGCTGAGGCCCAGAACCAGGGCGGGAGGAACTGAACAGGTCAGAGGGCAGGGCAGGTGGGGGGCCAGCCAGGTGTGAGGATCCCACCAAGTGTCCAGGATGGGCTGTGCCTGCTGTGCTCATGGCCATCCTTGAGGCCAGACCTGTACTCTCCCACCTCAGTCTGCCCTCCTGCCCCTTAACTGGGAACAAGAGGTGAGTCAGTTTACCATGCATTCCCAAGACCAAACTGAAAAATCCTGGTGTCTTCTCTCAGAGTGAGATTCCTCAGGAAGGAGACAGCAAGGCCTGTAGGGGACACGGAGGAAGCATATGCCATCCCCAGTTCATCCTTCAGGTGAGTGATGTGGGCACTTCACCACTCAGTATCCCACCAACACCTCCTCCAGGATGGTTCCAGAATTATTCCATCCAGCATGGCCAAGTTGAGCTGCCAATTACTCCAAACCTACTTCTGACTGCGACTCCCCCACAGGGATGATCTGATCCCCATCTCTAAGGCCAGAACTGGGGTGTAGTTCTCCACTGTGACCTCCCTCCCTTCTGCATGATCCAACACATCACTCGGTCTTGTCCAACCTTCCTCCTGCTCATCCTGATGTTCATCTCCTCCCCAACCTGACCCTGCTTGTTCTTGTGGTCTCTTCTCTGGGCCTCTAACCCGCCTGCCTCCTCTCTCTCTCTCTCTCCTCAACACAGGCCTCCAGATGGAGAGTCAAGACACCATTATTGTCCATTTCCTCTACAGTATAAAGAGCTATGATTCCTCTCCATGGACAAGACCAAGGTGAAAAGAGGCTAGATTTGAAGACCTGGAATGATCTGTTCCCTTCTGGGCTCTCGACCCAGACCCCTACCTCTCCCTGCATCTTGCAACTTCTCTGCACCCCTCAGGGTTAGGGATTTTGTGACTCTGAGACTTTGCATGTGACTCTCCATCCCCTGAAATGTTCTTCACTCCCCATTCCTGCATCTCCAAGTCCTGGTCACATTCAGGCTCAGTAGTAAATGACACCCAGCTGTGTATGTGCACATGTGTGTGTGTGAGTGAGAGTCTCATGTGGCTTTGAGTGAAGTAGTAGTCAGTTATTTATAGACTCCTTCAACAAGTACTATTGACACACCACCATGTTGTAGGTGTCAGGGTACATCCGTGAACGCAGCGAAAAAAATCTCTTTCATCAAGAAGGTGTCATTCTGGAGACAAAAGGGATAGAAACCAAAAGAAATAAACAAGAAATAACATAAATCATGTTGGGTAGGAAATGTTCTTGGAGAAAAACCATGTAGACTAAGCAGCATGTGACATATTGGGAGCATGTTCTATAGCCAAGAGTATGAGGACATTTGAGTAAGGACTTGAGGCACTGACATGGTAGGTTCTGTGTTTCCTAAGACAAAGTTGCTGCAAGAAAATGGAAAAGAAGGCACAGTGAGTAGAGGAGCTCTGACATCGGAGCTTGCTTGGTGTTTTGTAGAAACAAGTGGCCAAGGTTGAGTGCATAAGAGGTAGGGATGCTGGGAGTATGGTGCAGACCCCATGGACATGCAGACCTCATGGGGGAAGAGACGCAGAGAGAGAGTGGACACCCAGTGGGGGTACAGACCCTGTCGTGGTGCAGACCATGTGAGCCTTGCAGAAAATGCAACAACCTGAAGCCTTTGAGGAGAGCAGAGATATGATTGAACATTCCTTTCAATAGGATCCCTGTGGCTGCTCTGCTCAGGACTGGGCCACAGTGGGTCCACAACAGCACGACTGAGATGGGGAAGGGAAGCGATGCCTATTGCAGACAGGAAGTGATGCTGGCTCAAACCAGAGAGAGTGGGCACTTATTTTGGACACATTATGAAGATAAAACAAACTGGATTTGGTTTCTGGGGTCAGGATATGGTATATGGAGGAAATAGAGAGAGGCGAGAATGATGCCCAATGTCTCTCTAGGCAGCTGGCAGGTTGGAGTCGAGTTTCAGGGAGGTCTTCAGAGATGCTCATTCTGAGAACGTCCAGGACGGAGTGGCTATGACTCTCTGGAATCAGGAGAGGGGTCCAGGCTGGACATAGGATATTGTGTGGTAATGGAAAGGGATAGTCATGGAGTGTAAAGGGACTGGGAGCATACAGAGAATGAGAATCACCTGGGACACATGTGTCACTGGGGACCCATGAATGGCGGATTTAACAGAGGGGGAAGTAAATGAGCGAAGATGTGTTTGGAGCATTTTCAAGAGAGTCAGACAAGGAGAGAAGGTACAAGCGTACAGACAAACCCCATGAAGACTCTGCTGCAAAGAGGAGCCAAGAAGGGTCTGGAGAGGGAGGGTTGTTCTCTGTTTCTCTGCATTGCTCCTGGAGAGGCCGTCTCTGGTTTTCCTCCTGTATCAGCTTCCAAGGGCAGTAGTCACAAATAGGACAC
Source organism: Helogale parvula (assembly GCA_004023845.1). Lineage (NCBI taxonomy): Eukaryota > Metazoa > Chordata > Mammalia > Carnivora > Herpestidae > Helogale > Helogale parvula. The sequence continues at coordinate 23,796 of PJEM01013126.1, forward strand.
TCTCGGTGTCGTAAACCAAGGAAATGTGATCCTTCACAAGGAGGCCAGAAAGCTGTGTAGGGAAGGAAACACATCTCTTCCCTCTGCCCTGCTAAGTTCTTCCCTGGGACCCTGTAACACAGGACAGGTGAAGGACAGGAAAGCATGCATATGTATTTAATATGAGTTTTATGTGGCACAGGAGTCGCTTAAGGAAATGAAGACCTGAATAAGTGGTTAAATCTGAATGTTTTTTTAAGATGGAAAGTCGGGGTCACATCCGGTAGAAGAGAGTTTGAGCTGTGGGTAGTAACAGAAGGCTTGGCAAGTTCGTCTGTTCATTTGTCTTCTGCCCATCTGTCTTCAGAGACATGATGCCCCTTTCCTGTGAGTAGAAGGAGGGCACCTCTCAGTGAGACTCGCTGCAGGGGAAAGTCACAATGTCCTTCCTCAACTGCCATTTCTCAGATTCATACAGTCTGAGTGCATCACTAAGCCCAAGTGACATACCATGGGGTACTGTGTTCTGGCCCCCAGAATCCCAATTCAGTTCTGCTGAACAGAAATCAAGGTTGGTTGGGCTCTGCACTCTCCTGAGGCTGAAAGAGAGAATCCTTCTGCTTCTTCTGGGTGATGGTAGATGCTGGCCTCCTTGATCTGTGGTGTCACTGCTCCACTCAGGTCTCGCTGGTCATTTTGCATCATGCTTTTCAGTGTATAGCAGGTCACCCTCCCCTCTGCATCCCCTTTAGAAAGACAATGTGATAGGTTTAAAGCCCAACCCAGATAATCTAGGATAATCTCAAAGTCCATATCTCTAATTTTATCACATCTGCAAAGACCTTGTTTCCTTGTAAGGTAACATGTACAGGTTTCAGGGATTAAGACATAGGTAACTCTGGGGCTATAATGCAGTCCACAGCACTGCTCAAGTGAGTTTTGCAGCCCTAGGTGCCCCCATTGGTCCCCAGATCTTCTTTACTCTGTTCTTCCGTGTCCTGATGCACTAGTGGGTCACTGCAGGCATGACACACATCTTGGGGAGTGAGCACCTGCTGTTCTGTAATATTCCAAGGACTCTCAAGACCAAACAATGAGTAAACAAACAAACAAAATCTACTTGTGTAAAAATTAGAGACAAACCAAACAACCCTATTTACAAATTGACAAAGGATTTGAATAGATATTTCTCAAAATGTATACAAATGACTCCTAACTGTATGAAAAGATGCTTAACATCTAATATCAGGCAAATTCAGATTACAACCACACATTGATGGTATCATAAAAAACTACAAAAAAAGAAAATTTTAAAAAGGGTGGGGGCCCCTGGGTGGCTTAGTCGGTTGAGCGTCCGGCTTCCGGTCAGGTCATGATCTCTAGGTTTGTGGGTTTGAGCCCAGTGTCAGGCTCTGTGCTGACAGCTAGTTCAGAGCCTGGAGCCTATCTTCCAATTATGTCTCCCTCTCTCTCTGAGCCTCCCCCCCCGCCCGCTCCGCTCATGCTGTCTCTCTTTCTCTCTCTCAGAAATCAATAAAACATTAAATGGTGTATTTGTTGTGGAATTCAGTATGGCAGTTTCTCAAAAAATTAAGTATTGAGTTAACGTAGGATCCAGTAACTTCATGTCTGGGTATATACACACAGGATCAAAACCAGGAACTTGAATACATATTTCTACATCCATGTTCAGAATAGCGTGATTCATGAGAGCTAAAACGGTAGAAGCAACCCAAGGGCCTAACAACAGACAAACACAGACACAAATGGTGGAATATATTACACAGTCTTATAAAGAATGAAGGTTTGACACACTCTACAGTGTGGATCCAAGACATTACTGTAAGTGAAATAAGCTAGTCACAAAAGGACAAATACTGTATGATCCCATTACACCAAGTATCCAGAGGAGGCAAGTTCATAGACACAGAAAACACAATGATGATTGTGAAGGTCAGGGGATGGGCGGGGGAATGGAGGCTTATTAATTTAACAGGCACAAATGTCACATTGGGATGATGAGAAATGTTGTAGAGATGGATGGGGTTGGTGGTGGGCGCACTACAATGGGGATGTGCCTAAGGCCACTGACCTGAAAAATTAAAATGAGCAAAAGGGTAGAGGTTCCCTTATGCATATTTTGCTTCAGTAAAAACAAAGCAGCCAAAGATTCAGTCAACCACTTCACCAAAGAAGGAAAATGAACGGTGCCCAGCGTCGCGGTTCTCAGGAAGTCACAGATGAAAACCAGGATGAGATACCAGTATGTTCCTCTTACAAAGGCTGAAGAATCCAGACCAAAGTAAGAGAAAAATCCTGGTAATCTGCAATATGAGAGAGTGTGGAGCAACCGGGACTCACCAAATGGTGCAGCCACTTTGGAGCACAGTTTGTCAATTGTGTCTCAGACAAACCTACACCTCTTGTGGGACTGAGCAGCTGAATGCCGAGATATTTACCCAAGAGAAACAAAAACACCTTCCCACAAAAACCTGCATGTGAAGATTGACAGTTTATTCAGAGTCAACCCCAAAACAGGGAACAACCCCAATGGTCTCCCAGGGGTAAGTGTATACAAGATTGTACAAATTTTTGGCATACACACCCAGCAATATGGAGGACCTTCTAATGCATTAGGCCAAGTGAATGAAGCCAAATTCTTGTATGATTCCATTTCGATGACATCCTGTAAACAGCAAAACAAGAGGGATGGAAAACAGACCAGCATTTTGCAGAGGTTGAGGGTGGAGGGAGGACTAACATCTTGGGCAACAGCACGGTTCAGTACCTCGACTGTGGTTATGGTTACATAATTCTATATATCAGTCAAACTTCCCAGAATTGTACATGATAACAAGTGAATCTCACTATGTCTAAATTTAAAATGCAATAAGAATTAAAGAGGCCCCTGGGTAGCCAGTCTGTTAAACGTTGGATTCTTGATTTCGACTCAGGTCATGATCTCACAGTTCATAGTTCGAGGCCCATATCGGGCTCTTTGCTGACCTTGTAGAGCCTGCTTGAGATTCTGTCTTTTTCTCTCTGCCCTTTCCCTGCACACACACACACACTCTCTCCTAAAAGTAAATAAATAGGCAACAACAACAAAAAAGGATTAAAAAACACAAGGAGATACCACTGTCCTTCTGTTAAAATTGTTACAATTTCAAAGACTGACAATTCCAAATATTAATGAATATTTAATTAATTAATATTCCAGAATTCCTGAATATTGTTGACGGAGTAGTGAAGGTTAAAACCATCATGGAGAGTAGTAGCAGTACCTGCTGGTGTGAAACACACAATTACTCTTTGACCTAATAATGACACTTTTTGGGGAGGGAGTCTTTTTTCTCTTTTAGCAGTTTTTATGTCTATTTTGTTATTGAAGTATCGTTGATACACATTATTATGTTAGTCTCACAAGTATATTTTATATACTCATGGGTGTGGAAATATGTCCATAACAAAGTTTTCACCTTCTTATAGATAGCCTAAACTTAAAAAAATTTTTTTATGTCTTTTTATTTATTTTTGAGAGACAGAGAGAGACAACGTGAGCAGAGGCGGGTCAGAGAGAGAGGGAGACACAGAATCCAAAGCAGGCCCCAGGCTCTGAGCTGTCAGCACAGAGCCCGATGCGATATCTCAAACCCATGAACCATGATATCATGACTGGACGCTTAACTAACTGAGCCACCCAGGCGCCCCTAGCCAAAACTTGAAAATCTCAAATGTCTGTCAATAGATGAATAAGTAAAATAAAAGAAATAAAAAGATTACAATATACCCATGAGTGGCATAATTTGTAGTAATAATAGGTTATGAACTACAAATGCAACTTGGATCCATTTCAAAATTATTGTGCTGAGGGAGAGAATACAGAAGACATAAAGTGTATATTTCTAGGAGATTCTCCAATAGGCAAAGTTAATTCACCACCAAGGGAACAGATCCATGGTTACCAAGGGCTGGAGGTGGCTGTGAGGAGCTGTGCAGAGGTGCCCAAAACCCTTGTGAGGTGGTGGGTGCATTCATGTTTTGACTGTGGAGGTATACATTTGTCAGGATTCATAGAAAGGCACACTTCAAGTGGTTGCATTTTATCTTATAAAAAAATAGAGTTCATTAAAGAAACATAATGAGAACTCGCAGATCTTCCCAGTCCATGAAAATGGTATAACGTTCTTTACTAGAAAACCAACGACATTGGGTTTTCCATTATGTGCCACAATTGAACATTTTTAATAATCTAGAATAAGGTATGATTTCACTTATTGGAGACTTAATTCCTCAGTTATCAGATAAGTTGCAAAAATCTCTTTATGGTAGTAATGTTTATAGAACATATATTTAGATATATGTTTCGAGGATTTTACAAATGGATGATAGCAAATGCTATTATACATGCATATTGTAAATAGAGGCATCAAGGATTTTCCAGATGAATACTCCACAGGATGAGATCCAAAGCCACATGAGCAGAACTTAACATTTTAATCACAGCTGTATATTCGTTCCACTCCAGGGTTCTGGAATATTATGTTTTGAGCCACATTTCACCATGAGTGTCAGGTTTTTTATATGACATGAAATGCTAATCTGTATGACGAGGACCTAATAAATTGTTTCTGTCCAAAAATGCGCTGTATAGATGGCATTCATGGAAAAAAGTGTCCACCGGCTCATGAACTTGTGTTCTGTCTTTTGTTCTTCATGAAGATGATAACATGTTTCCATTTGGAGATACCACTGAAACTTCATGAATCAGCATGCTAGATGTAAAATAAAGAATGGCGCCATCATTGTGTATTTAGAAAATAACCACTAGGCCAGCAGAGATATGCAGAGTCACAAGTGCCTGCAGCTGCGGTACCAGCAGGGACAAAGTAAAAGGACAGCAGAGGAAGTGGCATCTTGGGTGGAGACCATGTCATGGGATGGACTAGGTCAGCTCTCTGTGTCTTGTCTCCAGGTCCCCCAACACAGACAGATGTTCACTAAGCATTTGGAGAATGAATCTGTGAATCAATGAATCAATGAATGGCTCCTGCCTTCACTTCCCCCAGAACACTCACACAGACCTAAAGAATCCTCCATTTTGCAGGACCAACCACTCGAGGGTCTGGCTGAGGCTGTGACCCTCCATATGTAGACAGGAGTTGACAGGCTCCCTGGTGTAGACAAGGCTGCTCAGACAAGCACCTCAGATGTGAGGATCTTAGGAGACTCACCATGTCCCACTCCTCATATGTTGTCAGGGGTCCTGGTCCAGGCTCTGATGCTTGAAGGAAGCATGGAGATAGGAGGTAGGACACAGGTTTGGCTCCTGGTCTCTCCTCCCTGCGTGGGTCTCCCAGGTCTCGATCAGAGAGCATGGGGGTCACTGACTCTGTGAAGACAGGGGGTGAGCTCCACAGCTGTTGTTCCTCTTTGTGAAATTGTGCAGCCTCATGCTCCTCCCCGGCTTCCCGTGGGCCCCCCTCAGCCCCCCTGCCTCTGCCTTCCCTTCTCCTTCACCCACAGGAAGCCCAGACGCCCTCTGTCTCTAAGATGCTGCCGCCACCGCTGCTGCTGCCCCTGCTGTGGGCAGGTGAGTGGGCCGGGGGGAGATGGAAGCCAGAAGCTTCTGCTGATTCTACCTTCTCCACAGGGTTCCAGACTCAGGAGAGGAGATACTGGCTGCGAGTGCCGGAGTCTCTGACAGTGCAAGAGGGTCTGTGTGTGTACGTACCCTGCCAGTTCTTTTACCCCACGGTCCGCGGGACTTACCCTTACTCTATTCATGGCTACTGGTTCCGGAAAGAGACAAATACACGGCGGGATCCTCTAGTGGCCACAAGCAACCCAAATCGAAGAGTGCAGCTGGATGCCCAAGGCCGATTCCATCTCCTTGGTGACCTGCAGGCCGGTAACTGTTCCCTGGACATCAGAGACGCACAGAGAAGGGATTCGGGAACATACTTCTTTAGGGTGGAGAAAGGGCCTTCTGTGAAATATAGTTACCTACAGAACCAGATCTCCGTGCATGTGACGGGTAAGGAGCAAACTGCAGGAGAGGCCACAGGGGAAGGACAGCGGTTCCAGGACATCCTGGCCCAGAGCCTGAGGGTTCTCTCAGGCCCTCACCTCAGACCCTGCTTCTCATCCTGTGTCTCCCCCTCTCCTCGCCAGCCCTCACCCACACACCTAACATCCTCATCCCTGAGACCCTGGAGTCTGGGCGCCCCAGGAACCTGACCTGCTCTGTACCCTGGGCCTGTGAGCGGGGCACGCCCCCCATCTTCTCCTGGACGTCAGCCACCCTCACCATCCTGGGCCCCAGGACCCACCTCTCCTCCGTGCTCACCCTCACCCCACGGCCCCAGGACCACGGCACCAACCTCACCTGTCAGGTGCTGTTCCCTGCAGCTGGTGTGATGGTGGAAAGGACCATCCAGCTCAATGTCACCTGTGAGTGTGGGGCTGGGAACACTGAGGGGATGAGGGGCCGGAAGTCTAGGTCTGGATGCTTTAGTCCTGGAGGCCTGGCTGAGGAGGGGACCTAGAAGCACTCAAGCCCTGCATCTCCTGTGTTTCTGTGTCTTCTGCGGGGGGTGGGGGGGATGTCTACTTGTATCTCACATCTCCCCACCCTGCTGAAGAGAGAAATCACGTTCTCCCCTCCTAGGTGCCGCACAGAACTCTACAGCTGGTGTCTGCCTGGTGGATGGCACAGGTGGGAAGGATCCTCCCATCCATGGAGCGCTGACCAGCTGGGGTCTCTTCTGTTTCAGCCAGAGCGGGACTTTCAGAGTCAATGGGTGGATTTGTGGTGGACTGTAACCCCCTCATCCCTCCTCTCCCATCCCCTCGCACTCGGGTCTTGCCAGGGTGACCTGCGATTTTCTCCCCACCACCTTGAATATGTTCTTTATTTTCCTTCAGTCACTGAAGGCCTGAGGCATTTTTAGAAGACTTTGTTTTTAGAGGGGGAGTTTTAGGTTCATAGCAAAATTGGGCTGAAGGTAGAGAGATTTCCCCAAACCCCCTCCTCTACATATAGCCTCTCTACTATCAGTGTCCCCCACCAGAGGGTCCCTTTGTTACAATCAAACCTACATCGACTTGCTTTTATCACCAAAAGTCCATAGTTGGTTCATTCTTGGTGTTGTACATTCTATGAATCAGACCATTTACAATGACACGTATCCATCTAGTGGCAGAGTAGTTTCACTGCCCCCAAAGGTCTCTGAGACATTTCTTGACTGTCAATCCTCAGCTCTCACCTTGACTTCTCTCTGAGCCCAGTCTTTCCCCACCTGTTCTTTTCCCATTGGTAGTGACATCTGGTTCCCACCTGGAGCCCCTGTTGGATTCTTTCAGGGCCCACCAAATGGTTGACAGGAGGTGCCCAGAGACACGTCCCTCACCCTGGGTGTGTTGGGCTGACAGTAGGCATGGTTGCTTCCACCCACTTCTGGAAGCATAAGAGACCACTTTTGACCCTGAGTGACAGGGTCGGTGGAGGCCAGGAGAGGACATTCAGACACCCTCCCTGGAAAGAAGGAAGGACAAGGCCTTTCCACACCCCACAGTGCTCTGTGCATATGTCTCTCTCTCTCTCTCTCTCTCTCTCTCTCTCTCTCTCTCTCTCTCTGGAATGCCCACAAGGTCCAGAGCCCCACAGTCCTACATCAGATAGATCTGGGATCTGCTGCAGAGATACCCTGAATGGAGAAGAAACTGGGTCCCGGAAGAAATGGCGTAGGCTGAATAGGAGTGTGAGGGCCAGATGGTATCACATAGACCATGTCTTTCCAGTGGAGGCTGATGTCCTACAGTGGGTGGGAGACCCTTGGGGCTGAACCCTGGATGGGAGGCGAGGGGCACCCCCCTCAGTATACTGGAGAGGAGGGGACTCGTGCCTGCTTGTCAAGATTAGAGTTCACCCCGAGTGTCTCTGTCTACAGGGAAACCGGAGACCAGAGCAGGAATGATTAAAGGTGTCATTTGGGGAGCTGGTGTCACCACGCTGCTTGTTCTCTGCCTCTGCCTCATCTTCTGTGGGTGAGCTGGGTTGATGTGGGCGAAAGGTGCAGTCGTGGTAAGAATCCAGCTGATACCATTGAGCCAGGCATGGGTTCCCAGCCTGGGCCCCAGAGCTCCTGGAGCCAGGGCACTTTGTTACAAAGTCTTGACCTGAAGGCTCCTGGGCTCACCCTACCCTTGACCTGCCATAGTATCTCACTCCAGCCTTAAGAGTGACCCTATGTCAGAGACCCTGGTTCTCCCGTCAGAGTGAAGACCTGCTGGAAGACAGCATCCTGGAGAGCAGTGGGCGTGGACGGCATGCACTCAGTTGTGGGGCCAGCTCCCGTGGTGAGTGACGTGGGCATCCTGGTGTGCAGAATGTCCTCTGCATCTCCTGGGGTGGCACACAGCCATGCTCCATTCAGCACATCCAGAAATGAGCTCATCACCTTCCTGCTTATTTGAAAATGTAGGTTTTATTATTCAGGTGTCTGAGGCCAGTAGGTTAAGAGGTGATTGCCCCTGAAAAGGTACTCTGTTACTCAAGTTCCCAGGAAGAAGGGCACACGATCACGTACAAGACCACATGGACAGGGCTAGGGTGGATCAGGAGGCAGAGGGGGCATAGGGAGACATGGATGGGAGCCTTTACTGGGGTTTCCACAGGAAAGGTATTGTAAGATGGGGTAAGTAAGGTTTAGGATTGGCTAGTTTGAATCATTTCTGCAAGTTCTGGGGTGTTGGGGCCGTCCCTAGTTGCTTTGTATTTGGCCCTGGGCTGGTTAGACAGAAAAATAGTGATTCAGAATGTAAGAGCTGGGTAAAGGAGGGTTCAGGGTGTGAGATTTGGATGGACTGGTTTGCATATGAAAGAGATGCTTGCAAGGTAAGTTCTTCACCATCTCTAGAGATTGGCCAGTCCTGACAGGGGCAGATCCTCTAGGATTAGCAAGGCCCCAGGTGCCAAAGCATCACAAACATATGGTTAATACACTCCTAAACACTCTTTCTGCTGGTCATCCACCTCCCTGATGGCATTTGTGTCCCTGATACCCTGCTAGTGACCAAACCCTGTCCTGCCCCAAACCAGCGCTTCTCACACCAATGTGCTGCAGAGTGTGCGGACCTGTGCTTCTTCTCAGTATGACGTAATGCACCCACTCCTTTTGAGCTGAGCTCCCCTCTTAGTCCTTACCCTGCTGCAGCTCCCCCTGCTTCTCCCTGGCACGTTATCATCACCTCCAGGAAGAACCTTTGTTTCACATGCCGAAGTCCGAAAAGCACTGGCTTCTCCAGACTGCTGAAAGTCAGGGACCCACAGAGCTTGGTCTGACATTTGGAGCAGGAAACCCAGAGTCCTCTTCAATGCTTCTGTCCCTCTGACACCAGCCTGCTCACTCGCCTCAAGCGCAGTGAGCTTTTTGCCTCTCAGAATCATTGCTTGGCTGTGCTCGTCTACTCATGTGTCTATGTCAACCTGTCCCACTCCTGCTCATCTCCGAGCTCTGACTTTCACCTTTGAAAACTCTAAGGTGGACACAACTGAGGTTTCTGAGCACATGATCTGCAATCACTACACCTTCATTCATTTCTTTTGCAAATATCTCCCACTTTCCGATTGTTCTGGATGCTTGGGTAATATCTGTGTTTTTATAAATGCATATGTTACACATATAAAATGTCCCTGTTATTGAGGACTTACATTTATTTGGGGGGGGGGATGTGGAGAAAACAGTGAACAGATAAGTAGTAAAAGTATGCAAGAAATTGTCAGGAAGTAGTACTATGGAGGGGCATTAGATGGAGGAATGAGAGATGTCAGTCCTGGCACGGTCATTGAGAAGACACCTGTGGGAAGTGAGGGAGCACAGAGTGAGCCCTGAGAGAATGACGAAGGCTGTAAACAAAGTTTGGGGGTTCTGAGGTTGGGGCATGCCTGGTGTGTGAGAGAAACATCAAGTTGGACAGTGTGCTTGAGCAGAGCTGTGTGGGGGTGGGCCGTGGGTGATGGTGGATAGGAAACGAAGCTGGAGAGGCATGGGGGCTGCAGATATTACAGGGCCCTGCAGTTTATCATAATTACCCATATATATTTTTAGAAGAGTGATAATGTGAAGAAAAACCACACAGAACTATTACTCATCCAAAACACTTGACTTTTGACTCTTTTGGTCACTAAATGTGTTTATGGCTTTCCCCACACCAAATAATTATCTCTGACACCATCTGGATGTCCTACTGTGCAACTCAGCTCAGTTCTGACACTAGACATCTGGAGATAGTATCACGTCCCACAGATGAGGGCTCAGCCCACAAGTCATCAGCCACAAACTCAGGTTGTCACCTGTGCTAACCAACTGGCTATGAATCAGAGGTTCCCACCACCCCCTTCCTCAGTTTCAATTACTTTGTCAGAGTGGCCGACAGAACTCAGGAAAGCCTTTGACTTACTGTGTACCAGTTTATTATAAAAGGATGTGGTGAAGGATACGGATGAGCATCCAGATGGAAGAGATGCATGGAGCTTCCAAGCCCTTTCCAGGTATGCCACCCTCCACATATTCACCAACCCAGAGCTCCCGAACTATCACCCCTATGCTATTGGGATTTTTATGGAGATGGGCATGATTGATCATTACCTCTACTTCCAGCCCCCCACCCCTTCCTGGGGGATGAGGACATGGGGCTGAAATTTCCAAGCTTCTAACCATGGCTTGGTGGTCTTTCTGTGACCAGCCTCCATTCAGGAACCAACCAAGATTTGCATCATTAGAACAAAAGATACTGCTGTTATCCAGGAAATCCCAAGAGATTTAGGAACTCTGTGTCAGGAACCAGGGTCAAAGACCAAACAGATCAGCAGACCAGAAGATGCTCCTAGGACTCTTATCACTTAGGAAATTTATAAGGGTTTTACGAAATCTGTGCATGAACCAGGGGCAGATTTATCTATCTATCTATCTATCTATCTATCTATCTATCTATCTATCTATCTTCTGATACATATATATCTTTTATTATTTCACAGACATGAATTGATGCTCATTTTAATGGGATTGCTCTGTCTGCTATGCTGGGAATACCTATATCAGGCTAAGAAAAGAGGACCAAATAAGGAAGAAACTCAAATAATCCAAGCAAGGGATAATGCAGGCTCCCATAACAAGACACCGTAGACTGAGTGGCTTAAACCACAGAAACATATATTTTTTTTGTAATTCTGAGGGCTGGAAGTCCAAGATCAAGGTGACAGCAGGGTTGGTTTCTCCTGAAAACTCTCTTTTTGGCTTGCAGACGACTGCCTTCTCTCTACGTCCTCACGTGGCTTTTACTCTATGCACACACATCTCCAGTATATCTTCTTAATATAAGGACATAAGTCATTTTGGGCCCTACCTTAATGACCTCATTTAAACTTAATTACTTCTTTAAATGGCCCATCCCCAAATACAGCACATTGGGCGTTATAGCTTCGACATATAAATCCAAGGGGACACAATTCAGTCCGTAAGACATACTTAGTCCAATTGGTAACCGTGATGAATCAGGATTTGCTGATGGAATGGGAGTATGTGTGTGGTATAAGTAAAGATAGGTCACTGCTTCTACCTCATGGGTGTGAAAAATGCCAAAGATTACTCCACAGATGTCACAGATGTCATAAATATGCATAGATGTCCATGCATGTACAGACAAGTCCATAGATACCAAATATGACTCCAATGTGGTTGCCTTGAGCAACATAAATCATTGAATCACCAATTCCTGAAATTATTAGCTCGGCAGGTTTATATTTCTCAGAGGGAATCAGACTTTATTTTGGTTACTATAAGCTTAAGGTGCCTCTGAGATGTTCAAGTGAAGAAGGTAAGTATGTGGCAAGAGTCTGGTGCTCAGAAGAGGGGTCCAGGTAAGAGACACAGAGGTTTGGGGGGCATCCACACCTGGGTGTCTGATAGGGGATGAAGCCACAAAGAAAAGGAGAGGTCCATAGACAGACCCCTGGGAGAGGCAGGGATAGAAGGTGAAGACAACAAGAAGACCACTGAGAAAAAAAAAGATATGACTGAAAGAGTGTAGATTTGGGTCCTGGTAGCCAAAGGAAGACGAAGTTTCAAGGAGAAGAGAAGGCTTGCTTGTTTCACATGCTAGTAAGTCCAGGAATATCAGTTTTGAGAAATGCTCATTTAAATTTAGTACATGGTATTACCGTTAATCTTGAGAAAAGCAGATCTGGTTGCCCAGTGGAGGAAGTTTTCTTGACTGGAATAAGTTCAAGAGAAAATGGGAGAAGAGGAAGTGCAAACGCTCTTGAGAAACGTTGCCATAAATCTTGAGAAATTAATCTGCAGCAGAAATGGTCGTACTTCTAAATCCCTTGAGGCTTTCTGGGTGATAGGAGCATGTTTTGTTCTCACAATGTGACTCTGGGTGGGCTCCTAAATGGGCTGATCAGAAGAAAGATAAAGCCAGGATTAGAAGCTTGGTCTTTTCATCCCCACTCCCCATTCTCCAGAGAGGGGAGAGAGGCTAAAAATGGAATTAGTGATCCATCATGACTACATGATGTAGTCTCCATAAAAATCCCAAAAGTATGGAGTTTGAGAAACTTCCAGGTTGGTGAACACATGGAGATGCTAGAAGTACATTTGGAGAAAGTGTGGAAACTCCTGCTCCTTTCCCCCACCTCACCCCAGGCACCACTTCCATCTGGATGTTCATCTGCATCTTTTATCATATCCTTTTATAATAAGCTGGTAAACAGTTAACTGCTTTCCTGAGTTCTATTGAGTCACTCTAGCAAATTAACGGAAGCTGAGATGGGTGTTGTGGCAACTACTGATTTATAGTCATTTGGTCAGAAGCACAGGTTACAACTTAAATTCTTACTGGCAGGTGAAGTGGGGGTGGGGGTACCCTTGTAAGACTGAGCCCTCAATCTGTGGGATCTGGCATTATCTCTGGGTAGAGAGTGTCAGAATTGAACTACAGGCCACCCAGCTGGTGTTGGAGAATTGGTTGGTGTGGGGAAAACCCCACACATCTTGTGTCAGAAGTGTTGTTTATGCGGGTAACAGTGTGAGAATAAAGGAGACATACTCAGAAGAAAAGTCAACTTTTCATCAACACCCTTTTGAGTATCCTGTGCCAGAGTGACCAGGGTTGAGTTCATGATCAACAGATGTGCAGTCTTGGTTAGTACCTAACCTCTCTGAGAATTAGCTTCTCTCTATGTAAACTATTTTCCACATAGGTCTGAGTGAGTTCTCAGTAAAATTTAAAAGCAATCAATAGTGCTGTATTTGCTAAATAAGAAATGTCTGATAAAAGAATGGAAGAAAGAACAATTTCAAATCAAATTTACTTCAAGGACCCTCTCTGCCTTCTCACCCTCCCCTATCCTCCCCAACAGCCCTGCTCTGAGCCCTTCTTTGCTCTCCACACAGGGTTACCAGCAGGATTCAGAGCCAGACCTCCCTGCTAAGCAGGCAAGCTCTGCAGGGGTGCTCCCCGCCTTGGAGACGCAACAGGAGCTGCATTATGCCTCCATCAGCTTTCACAAGATGAAGGAAAACACCTATGAAGAATATACAGAGATCAAGACAAAGTGAGGAACCGCCTGGAGCAACAGCCTCAGAGGGAGCGTCCATACCCTCCAGGAAGGGAGACCCAAAGGCTGATACTTGGAGACTTACCATCTCCATAGGCAACGGACTTATAAAGTACTATATGTGAGTTTCTTGCTATATTGGAACTAAGGCTTTGTGATCAGAGGGGTCTGGGATGGAATCCAGGCTCTTTCATTTATTAACAGTATGATGTCAGGCAGGCCACCTTACCCCTCCATGTCTTGGTTTTCTGCTTTGCAAAATGAATGTAAGGGCTTCCATGAGGACTAAATAAAAGTGCATATGGAAAACACATGGTACAAATCCTGATGTATTGTGAGAGTTTGATTCACACTGGTTACTTCCCCCTTGAACAAAAAGGTGTCAGTGACATTTCACTTAGAGGCTGGGTATGTTCTGTGACGGACACCACACCAGCAATGAGTTAGTCTCATTCTGTACTCAAAACCCTCCCATGTGGCAATCATTTTGGAATGTACCACACATATCATTACATTGTACACTTTAAATTTACACAGTGTAAGGGCGCCTGGGTGGCTCAGTTGATTAAGCATTCGACTGTGGCTCAGATCATGATCTCATGGTTCATGAGTCTGAGTCCTGCATTGGGTTCTGTGCTGACAGCTCAGAGCCTGAAGCCTGTTTTGGATTCTGTGTCTCCATCTCTCTCTCTGCCCCTTCCTGGCTCACACTCTCTCTCTCTCAAAAATAAATAAACATTAAAAAATAAATAAAATTACACAATGTTATGTGCCAATTATATCTTAATAAATCTGGAAAAGAGCTCTAAATGTGTGTATATTACTTGATGATAAATATTAGTGAATATTTATCAGACAAAGAAAACCCTTGGCATAGATCCCTTCCCTGCCTTGGCCTCCAGCATCATCCCTCTCCCTTCCTGAATACTCTCCTCTCTTTCCATCCTGCCTACCTCATACTAGTCCTGTTAGAGGCAAACCCACATATTAGCATTTACAGAATTTTCTAAAACTTAGGGCTGACCACAGTCAAAATACTTCATCTCCTCAGCCCCAAAGACTAATTTACAAGCCTCTAATTTGACTTTCCAGATCAGGGGCTAGGAAATAATTTTTTTTTTTTTTGCAGAGGGGCAGAAAGCAAATATTTTAGGCTTTTCAAGCTGTATGGTCTCTGTAGCAACTATTCAACTCGGTGTTTGTGGTGCAAATGCAGCCATACACATTCTAGAAATCAATTAAAGTGGATGTGTTCCAACAAAATTTTATTTACAAAAGTAGGCAGCCCACAGACTATAGTTTTCTGACCTCGATTCCAGGTTGGTTTTTTTTTTTAACATGTATTTATTTTTGACAGAGGCCTGAACATGAGCAGGGGAGGGGCAGAGAGAGATGGAAACAGAATATGAAGCAGGCTCCAGGCTCTGAGCTGTCAGAACAGAGCCTGATGTGGGACTCAAACCCATGAACTGTGAGATCATGACCTGAGCTGAATTCAGATGCTTAACCGACTGAGTCACCCAGGTGTCCTAATTTCAGGTTGCTTTTAATCTTACCCAGTCTATTTCTGCATCTCCATATCCTAACCCATCAATCCTTCATGTCATTCCCTAAATGTCCTCATGCTTGTGCATTCCTCACCATCTTCATGCATACATGTTTCTCCTCCAGGAAGACCCAGGAAGGTCATCATCTGTTTGGCACCTTCTTATCCTTTAAAATAAAATTTAAAAATAGATGTCAGGGTTGAGATGGTGAAGACAAGCAGGAAGTTGTAATCTTCCTCCTAAAAAAACTAATATTTTACTTAAAATAAAAATCATCTTGAATAAACAGTCCCAAACCCATCAGTAACACCAACACCATGTCAGGGATAAAGCATAATGCCATAAAATCATAAAGTGACACCTAAAAACAAATGAAAGATTTTGGTATGGTGTGAAAAAATGTCTGTGGCCTAACTCTCCCTGCCTTGCATCCAGGAGGGACAGATGAGTCAGACTTCTGTTTATGATAATGTCAAGCTGGGTGACATGAGCGAACCATCTGTTGAAAACATTAAAAGCCGATAGTTAGACTTCTAATCCAGACAAGTTATCATCAACCCATTCCTCCTCCCTCCACTCACAACTGGAAACCCTGTAAATGGTGCAAGAACTAAAAGAGAATTCTGGAACATTATAAGAAGAAGATGAATTGGCTTGGGACCCCAGAACTAGGGGAACAATACAGAGGCAGAACATCTCAGTCCCCCCACCTATCAGAGGAAAGACGCTCAGACCCATTGTTTGCCAAATCCTGACTGAGAAACAGGAGACAGCCAGGTAAGTTCATGTCTCTCCTGGATGGAAGGGGAAGTCTGCTGAAAATCAGGCAGGCCCACCACTACCACAAGGGGGATCAACTGGAGCTGGAGACAATTGTCCAGGAAATGCTTACCTTTATCATCAGACTTGAGATATCTCCTCCTGCCCAGAAACACTGAGGCAGGTGGCCAGAAAGGGACAAAGGGATCCAAGCATGCTGTCAAGTGCTCCTGGCCCTGACTCTAAGTTCTCCTTTGTTAAATGTGAAGACTAGCCTCCTTACCTCCAGAAGGTGTGTGTGTGTGTGTGTGTGTGTGTGTGATGAAGTAAGCTATGTTAAGGGAGCAGAACAGAGGCCAGTAAGCAGAGGGCCTTAGCAAGAAGGCTCAACCAGATGGGGCAGACAGAGGTCATCCACAGGAGGAACAATGCCTGAGAGTGAACAGGAAGGTGACACATGGAGGAGAGAGAACGCCAGCACCATTCACTCTTGATTGTCTGCCCCCCTGGCCCCATCCATCCCCACTCCCTTTGACCTCCTGGCCCTAAAGTGGAACATACACATCCGGGTCATGCCCTTCTGCTGAACTGGGAGGTACCTGAGCTCAAAGTGTGACCCTGTTTCAGCACCACGGACAGCACCTGCTGCCCTGCCTTGGGCTAGCCAGGTGTCAATGTCTTCTGATGGATGGAGAGCGCCTGGAGTGCCATTTATCAGCCCCCAGTGCAGAGTGGGAGGAGCCTGGGGAAGGGTCTGGTGACGTCCTAGGTCAATGATGTTGGTCAGGTGTGTCTGTGACCTGGTAATGTGTGCTTCCCTCCTCAGACTTGGGTTCTTTGTCCCGGAAAGGTGTTAACCAGGGATTAGGTGCTGACCTGAGGTGAGGTTTATCATGGGTGTCTCCAATAACTAGATGGAATAATAAAGCCAGTCTTGGGGAATTGCAGTCTTAATCACTCAAAGAGGAGGTCCTTATGGTATTTTGACCTATTGTAAGAACTTGGGAGAAATAAGCTTTCCAACTAATTTTGTAACTGTCTTCCTACCAAGCCCGAATAACTTCAGAGATGCTTTTTTTTTTCCTTTCTCCATTTGAGTTGTTTTCACTCTTTCAGCCTGGAGTGGGTTTTTCCTTTTTCCACGTTTCCTCACATTTGTGTCTAAAGCCTTCTTGTTCCTCTATACATGGTCTCAACCACTCCAAGGCTCCCACCTCAACCTCTACCCAGGCAATTCTTGCAGTCACTAGCCCAGGATGTCTTGAGCCCCAGAGCTGGGAAGTGGCAGGAAGCCTGGGTCCTGTTGTTAGGGTTGGAAACAGAAACTTCATGCCCACCCAACATTCCCTCATATATTCCTCTCTCTGGTCCTTGCCCTGCTCAGGAGTGCCCATGTGGGGGATGGCTTCCTTCCCTGTGATTTCTCCAGGGTCTACTACACCAAGTGATCAGGATCCTACCCAGGCAACCCCTTATCTGAGCCCCCAAACACCAGGACATGGCTCACCACTATTCACCCACACTGCCAGCATTCTACAGGACACTGATCTCATTCAGGTTTTCACAGGCAGAGTTGGAAACTTCCAGAAAAAAAAAGATGAGAAGAACTTGATGTTCTTTGTCTCTTAGAATAGGGTAAAGTCCTGGACATGGAAGCCCAAAGAAGGGGCCAAACATGGAGGCACTGTGATCATTGTCTCCCAAACCTCTCTCCCCACCTCTAACCCCACCTCTGCACAATCAGGAGGCACTTTGCTGATTTGGGTTTGACCTTGCATACACACAAATAAATAAACAAATCTTTGTTCACCTGTCACTTCTGGTCTCCCAAACTACTCCCTGTGGTAGTGAGTGTGTAGATTCAAGGAGAGGAAAGTCATTTATATGTCATCTTCTTTACCAAAATTGAAGCTATACTATATACAAGATTCTGCTATTTGTGTGTTTTCCTTTATGTGAATACTGCCACTCAACACATATTTATCACCTTCTATGAAATTTATCATTACTGGGTGCAAAGCAAGTCTACATATGCTTGTGAGAAATGCACATTTCTTGCTCCCAAGGACTCACTTTCCATCTTGGGAACATAAATACGCGTCAAGAAAATTCATCTTCTCACCTGCTTTCTGCCCACTTCCAATCTGTTCTGCACAGAGAAGCAGGAGATAATTCTAAAAACCCAAGTGTCCTTTACAACTTCTAACCCTCCATTGGCTCCCCGTTGCCCAAATGGAAATAGCAAAATCCTTTAAGATGAGCTCAAGCTGTTACATGGACCATCTTACCTGACTCAGGGTGGGCAGGGACCAGTTTCTAATGCCTAGAACACACCATAAGCCAACATCTGACACATGTACAGAGGCACAGACTAATTTATTCCATTAAAGAATAAAAATTTTTAAAAATATTTATTTTTGGAAAAGTGCAAGTTGGGGGAGGGGCACAGAGAGGGAAACAGAGGGTATGAAGTGGGTTCCGCACTGACAGGCTGACAGCATCCAGCCTGATGTGGGGCTCAAATCAATCCACAAACTGTGAGATCATAACCTGAGCCAAAGTTGGATGCTCAAACGACTGAGCTATCCAGGTGCCCCAAAGAATAACATTTTTAAAAGCAACATCATGATCCTCATATAGATAGAAAATAAACATGTGTTAAAGATTCTTTTTAGCACTAGGTGTTGTATGTAAGTGATGAATCACTAAATTCTATTTCTGAAACCAATACTGCCCTGTATGTTAACTAAAATTTAAATTAAAAAGAGATTCTCTTATTTTGCAAAAAAAAAAAAACCACACACTATCAGATCTATCCTCTTAACAAAATTTTAAGTATGAACAAATCAAGAGACTATAGATGCTGGCGAGGGTGTGGAGAGACGGGCACCCTCCTACACTGTTGGTGGGAATGTAAACTGGTGCAGCCGCTCTGGAAAACAGTGTGGAGGTTCCTCAAAAAACTATCCATAGAACTCCCCTATGACCCAGCAATAGCACTGCTAGGGATTTACCCAGGGGATACAGAAATGCTGA